>OW240916.1:199132909-199233678 GCA_933207985.1 Pelobates cultripes
AACATACTGACACACATACACTGACAGAAATACTGACACCCACACACTGACAGATATACTGACACCCACATACACTGAGAAATACTGACACACACACACAGGCACATACACTGACACACACAGACTGATATACTGACACACACACACACAGACATACTGGCACACAGACAGATATACTGACACATGCATACACATGCACTAACAGACATACTGACACATACACATACTGACACACACAGATATACACACACATATATACTGACACACAGACAGACATGCTGACACACACACAGACATGCTGACACACACACAGACACACTAACACACACACACACTAACACACAAACACACACACACTAACACTAACACACATACACACACACTAATACACAAACACACACACTAACACACATACACTAACACACAAACACACACATACACACACATACACAAACACATACACTAACACACACATACACAAACACACACACTAACACACAAACACATACACTAACACACACTTTTTTTTTTAAATGTAATCCCCCCAGCCTCCTTACCTTTTGGAGTGCTGGGGGGATTCCCTGGGGTCCAGTGGTGCTCCTGGGCGGGTGGCCGGTCGGGCAGGAATGCGGGCGCGCGAGGGAGCACTCACTGCTTCCTCTTCAGCTCCCTCGCGCGCCGCGTAGGGATGCCGGCACCGGAAGATGACGTCATCTTCCGGCTCCGGCATCAGTGCGATGCGCGAGGGAGCTGAAGAGGAAGCAGTGAGGGCTCCCTGCGCGCCCGCATTCCCTCGCCCCCATTCCTGCCCGCCACCCGGGGTCAGCGGGGCCCACGGGGCAGGTGCCTCGGACCCCCCAAGAGAAACTGGGCCCGGGGCAGCTGCCCCGTTTGCCCCACGTTAAAGACGGCCCTGGCTGCAGGATCAGGTAGCTGAACTGCAAAATGAAGTTCGATCAATGCATAGTGAGCTTTCCAGCTACAGGGCACATGATGTTGCGGCTGCTGCTACTACTACTGTTACACCTGCACAAGATGCCCGCTTGCCTCTACCAGAAAAATTTGGAGGAGACCGCAAAAAATTTAGGGGTTTCCTAAATCAATGCCGTTTGCATTTCATGATGTTACCTAACTGTTTTCCATCTGAAAGAGAGAAGGTGGGATTTATTTTTTCCCTCTTCAAAGATGAAGCCCTGGCTCCCCTTTTCTGGAACAGGACAGTCCAGTCTTGGGAAATTTAAAAGACTTTCTTGAGGCCATGTGCCTAGTTTTTGATGATCCCAATCGCTGTGCTACAGCAGAAGCCACTCTCCTTCATTTACATCAAGGGAGGCGCTCTGTGGCTGAATATGCTGCTGAATTCAGACAGTGGGTTACTGATACTACTTGGAACCAATCAGCCCAGAGGTTCCACTTCAGAAGGGGTCTCTCAGAAGCTATAAAAGATGAGCTAGCTCGTGTTGATCTTCCTGTTGAGTTTGATGCATTTGTGCGGTTGGCTATCCGTATTGATCGGAGACTTTCAGAAAGAAGATTGGAAAGACAGGGCTCTTTTAAACCAAGTGCTACTCCTACTTTCTATTCAAGAATTTCTACTCCGACCCCACAAACACCTACAGACTCTGAACCTGAGGCTATGCAGGTAGATCTAATAAGAGGGCCATTATCCAATGAAGAAAAACAGTGGCGACGCACTCACAATTTATGCCTGTATTGTGGTAGTGCAGGGCATTATGCCATCAATTGCCCTAACAAGTCTAAAAGAACAATAGCTATGACTGCTGAGGGTGCACAGATTCAACACCAATCCCAGATTTCAGACCAACTGGATTCTGTCACACAACCCTTATTTTCTCTGGCTCAGGGTGAAGAAGGTATGATGACTCAACATCCTCATTTGGTGGTGCCTATCACTTTGCAATATGGTGATAATAAAATTTCAACTACAGATATGATAGATTCTGGAGCAGGCGGAAACTTTATGGACATTAAATTTGCAGCAGGAAATAAAATTCAGTCTATCCCTAAATCTTCACCTGTGTTAATGGAAACAGTAGACGGTTCTCCACTTACGTCAGGCCCGGTTACACATGAGACTGTGCCCTTAAAATTGATTCTGGAAGTGAATCACCATGAGTCTATATCTTTCCACCTAATTTCCTCAACAGTTTCCAGTGATTTTGGGTATACCCTGGCTTGCTCTGCATAACCCACAGATTGATTGGAAGACTAGAACCTTGTCCTTTCCTTCAGAACACTGCTTAATGAATTGTCAACCCTCTAAGGCGACACCTGTTACCACAACAATTAATGAAATGGTTGCTACAAACTTAACTAAGCTTCCTCTACAATATCGTGATTTTGCAGATGTCTGTGATAAGAAGAATGCTGATCAGCTTCCACCTCACAGGCCTTATGATTGCCCCATAGAGCTGCTACCTGGAGCTGCTATCCCATTTGGCCGTATATACTCCCTTTCTGAGCCTGAATTGAAAGCACTTCGTGAATACATACAAGAAAATCTTGCCAAAGGCTTTATTCGACCATCCACTTCTCCAGCAGGAGCTCCTATATTCTTTGTAGAAAAGAAAGATGGCAGTCTACGGCCATGTGTCGATTACAGGGACATTAATAAAATCACTGTTAAAAACCGTTATCCCTTGCCTCTCATTCCTGAACTTCTGGAGAGACTTCGTTCAGCTAAAATATTTACGAAGCTTGATCTACGGGGGGGCATATAATCTGGTTCGCATAAGACCAAATGATGAATGGAAAACAGCTTTCAGAACCAGGTACGGACATTACGAATATCTAGTAATGCCATTTGGGCTTTGTAATGCCCCTGCAACTTTTCAGCATCTAATCAATGATGTACTACGGGATCTCCTGGATCAGTTTGTTGTGGCATATTTGGATGATATCCTGATATTTTCTGATAATCTTGAAAATCACAGAAAACAGGTCTGCATTGTTCTTGAGCGCCTTCGTACCCACCACCTATACATTAAACTGGAAAAATGTGAGTTTGAACAAACAGAAATTCAGTTCCTGGGGTATGTAATAACTCCTAAAGGTTTAAGTATGGACGCAAGTAAAATTAAAGCTGTGCTGGACTGGCCCATCCCCAAGAATGAAAAAGATATACAGAGATTTGTGGGGTTTGCCAATTTTTACAGGCGTTTCATTAAGAATTTCTCTGCCGTTATTACACCGATCACTGAACTTACACGTAAAGGGACTCCTTTTCAGTGGTCCAATAAGGCTGACACTGCATTTTCCAGATTAAAGACTCTGTTTACATCTGCCCCTATCTTGGTACATCCTCAGCCAGAATTGCCATTTACTGTAGAGGTAGATGCTTCTGATTCAGCTGTTGGGGCTATACTGTCTCAAAGGACTGGACCTAAGATGTTGTTACATCCATGTGCCTTCTATTCCCGCCAGATGTTACCAGCAGAAAGAAATTATGACATAGGGAATAAAGAACTTTTGGCTATAAAAGCTGCCTTCGCCGAATGGAGACATCTCTTGGAGGGAGCCACCCATCCAATTACTGTCCTCATAGATCACAAAAATCTGGAATGTATTCAATCTGTTAAGAGACTGTCAGCCAGGCAAGCACGCTGGTCCCTATTTTTCTCAAGGTTTAATTTTTTTTATTTCATACCGCCCTGGTTCCAGAAATGGCAAGGCAGATGCCTTGTCTAGGATAGCTGACCCCCTCCATACTACAGTAACCAAGGCCACCATCTTGCCGGAGAGCAGATTTTTAGGAGTTACCTTTCTTTCTGATCTAATGTCTCGCATTAAAAAGGGCTACTCTAAAGATCCAGTTTTTCGTGATCCTCCTCGTGATCTTCATATGACCATGCTTAATGGGTTTTGGATTTTTCAACAACGTCTGTATGTTCCAGAATCAGTGCGATTGGACGTTTTACGCCTCTACCATGACTCTAAACCAGCAGGTCATCCAGGAATCCGAAAGACACAAGA
The DNA here is from genome assembly GCA_933207985.1 of Pelobates cultripes. Lineage (NCBI taxonomy): Eukaryota > Metazoa > Chordata > Amphibia > Anura > Pelobatidae > Pelobates > Pelobates cultripes. The sequence goes on from OW240916.1 coordinate 199,136,903, forward strand.
ACTACTTACCCGATCCTTTTGGTGGCCTAAATATTATGAGGATGTTAAGAAGTATGTGTCATCTTGTGATGTATGTGCCAGACATAAGACTCCTCGCTCATCCTCTGTTGGCTTGCTTCAGCCTCTTCCGATTCCTCATCGTCCCTGGGGATCTATATCCATGGACTTTATTGTGGAACTACCTCCCTCTAAGGAACACACTACCATTCTTGTTGTTGTGGACCGGTTAACTAAGATGAGTCATTTCACACCAGCTCGTGGTCTCCCTTCAGCTAAACAGACTGCTGACCTTGTTATTCGGGAAATATTTCGCTTGCATGGAGTGCCTGATGAAGTAATTTCAGACAGGGGAGTGCAGTTTACATCTCATTTTTGGAAATATTTTTGTTCTATTCTAGGTATTAATGTAAATCTGTCTTCAGCTTTTCATCCACAAAGTAATGGACAGACTGAGCGAACCAACCAGACTTTAGAACAATATTTGCGGTGCTATATTAGTTACCTGCAGGATGACTGGCTGGATTTTCTACCCACGGCGGAGTTTGCCTATAACAATGCCCAACACTGCTCCACTTCTCTGAGCCCATTTTTTGCCAATTATGGTTACCATCCAACCTTTCTAGTGAGTCTCCCAATTACTACTCCCATTCCTGCAGTCACTGACCGGCTAACCGCCTTACGAGATTCCCAAGAACTGTTGAAGGAGACTCTTTCGGAGGCTCAGGAATGTTACAAAAGAGCTGCTGATAGGCACAGAAAGGAGGCCCCAGTTTATCATGTTGGTGACAAGGTTTGGCTGTCAACAAAGAATCTTAAGCTTAGGATTCCTTCTCATAAATTGGGTCAAAAGTTCATGGGACCTTTTGAGATAATCGCTCAGATCAATGCAGTCACCTTCCGTCTGCAACTTCCGGATTCCATGAAAATACATCTGGTGTTTCACGTGGCACTGCTTAAACCTTTTCATGAAAATACTTTCCCTGGTCGAGCCTTGCCTGCCCCACCACCAATCCTCGTGGATGGTGAAGATGAATACGAGGTGGAAAAAATTCTTGACTCCAGGATCTTCCGCAACAAGCTTCAATATTTGGTTCATTGGAAAGGCTATGGTGAGGAGGATAGATCGTGGGAACCAGTGGACAATATTCATGCTCTTGATCTTCTTCAGTCTTTCCATGCACAGTACCCTGCTAAACCAGGAAATAGGGCATCCAGAGGCTGCGCCTGTAGAGGTGGGGGTAATGTGAGGAACTGACTCTGCTGGGTTTCGAACCCTGGTTTACATGGTGCTAAACCTCTTCCTTACCAGTACACCAGCCTGCCTTTTGCAAATTAACCTGAGATCTGATACCATTGCTTGTAGAGTCAAGGTTATCAGTGACAACTCTCTTCAGCTGTGTCTGGTCAGGTGTCTGGTTCTTGGCCTATAAAAGCCACTTCCTGTCTCTGTACCTTTGCCAGATTATTGTGGTTCCTGTACTCTCTAATCAAGCGTGTTCCTGTTTCTCCTTCCTGTTGCTGAATTTGGACTGTTTTGACTTTGCTGCTTCTCCTTCCCACTGACCTCGGCTTGCCTCACTACGATTATCATCTTTCTGTTCCAGTCTCCCATCTCTGCTTAAGACCAGAAGGCCACTCAAGGCTCAGGGGCTCAACCACCTGGGTAACGAGTAGCTACCTCTGGCAGAAAAACATTGCTGATCTGGCTATTGGACTCCAAAACTTTGTAACATCAATATCATTACATATGTATTGGTGGAGGGGAGGGGGGCAGTAATGTATTGGGGGAGGGGAGGGGCGCATCAGTTATGTATTGGGGGAGGCGGCAGTAATGTATTGGGGGAGGGGCATCAGTTATGTATTGGGGAGGGGAGGAGGGCAGTAATGTATTGGGGGAGGGGGGCATCAGCTATGTATTGAGGGAGGGGAGGGGGGGATCAGTAATGTATTGGGGGAGGGGGGCAGTAATGTATTGGGGGAGAGGAGGGGGGCTGTAATGTATTGGCGAGGGGGCTGCCACATAGGTGCCACCATGCTCCCTCGCGGTTCCCCTGGGAATTGTGGGAACCGCGAGGGAGCATGGTACAGAGACAGGCTCCTCATTAGCAGCCAGTGACAAGAGCCGGGCCGCCGGACCGGGGAAGCTGCCACCCGGCCCGGCGGCTCCAGCCAGGAACCCGGCCGGCCCCCTCTGACTTCTCTAAAGTAAAGGGGGGGGAGAGACACAGGGAAAGGGGGGAGGGAGAGGCACGGGTAAAGGGGGTGAAAGAGGCAGAGGGAGAAATGAGAGAGACAGAGGGAGAAATGAGAGAGACAGAGGGAGAAATGAGAGAGACACACAAGGGGAGGGGAAGAAAGAGGCAGAGGGGGAAGAGAGAGACTGGGAAGGAGAGGGGAGACATTGACACAGAGGAGCAGTGAGGGGGAGAAAGAGAGGACCCGGGGCAACGCTCCGGCTCTCACGAGGGTGAACTCTAGCCCCATACACACTGCCCACACACACACACACACACCATACACATTCACACACTGAACCTTTCACACACATTGCACCCCTCACACATTGCACCACTGCTCCTATACCATACTACAGCCCCATATCCCAGCAGACTCCAGGTAAGTTGTCAAACTGTTCTTAAACGGTTTGACTACTTACTCTGGGAGGGGGTGCAGACACTCCTGGCACCATAACCACTACACAGAGGAGTAGTGGTTATTGTGCATGAAATATTTCTTTAAATAATCTACACGTGCCCCTCCCAGATATTGGCCCAGTCTTGTTGCTAGGTGCATACTCCAGCACAATAACATATTTAAAGTGAAGAGCACGCCCACAAGACTTCAAAATAAACATTTTTTACAGTTGTGCCCTACATACATTCACCATTTCAGTCCCATTAACAAGCTTTCCTTAATATGTCAAGGTAGTTGGACTGAAACATTGATTACATGCAAAGGCACGTATGCTTAAAATAAATCTGCACTTTTGTTTATTTTGAAGCCTATGAGTGCGCTTTTTACGTTGGAGTAATAATTTTTAATTTTAAGTTCTCTTTTCTAACTCTGTATCTGCACACTATGCTGGCGCGACGCATTATGGGGCTGGTAAATATTTTTTCCAGGGCTGCTTTTAATTCCCAGTCCGGCCCTGCCTGTGACCGTGTGTGTGACTGTATATGTGACTGTCTGCCTGTAACAGTGTGCGTGACTGTGTGTAACTGCTTGTAACTGACTGTGTTTGTGTGTAACTCTCTACCTGTAACTGTGTGTATGACTGCCTGTGACTATATGTGTTACTGTCTGCATGTGACTGTGTGCGTGTGACTGCCTGTAACTGTGTGTGAGGGAGTGCAGGGATTTTGTAGAGGGGGGCAGGAGTTTTAAAAAGTTTACAAATTTGTTCAATAATTTTTTTTTAAAATGTAAAAAATATAACACATTTTAAAAAATTTAGTAGGTTTCTTTTTATTTATTTTTTTTGGAGAAGGGGCGAGGGGGGATCCAAACCCAGGACCCGCCCCTGGTGCCACATGCCCTAGGTACGCCCCTGGTGAAGAGTAATCACATTCTCCCAGCACAGCGCCACCTGTGGCTGCATGGGGAACAGCTGTTTAATGTAATACTTGCAGGACGGCCATCTGCCGCAGAACCTCTTTGTTCACGTCTCTGCAAAGGGCTCCTGGCAATGCTTGTCGGGAGGTCCTCTCTAGTCCGCGGTGCCCGGCCGGAGTCCTGCCAGGAACAGGAAACTGAAACTCCGCGCGGAACAGGAGTTTCTGTTTCCTGTACCAGGCCGGACTGACAGGAAGTGCACACTCAGTGTGCACCTTCCTATCACTCCGGCTGGGCACCGCGGACCGGAGAGGAGCTCGGCCACGCTACAGGGGAGGGGAGGAGAGAAGCAGCCACCTGAGGCTCTAAACAGAGCGCTCAGGTGGCTGCAGCATTTAAAGGGCCAGCTCTGCAGCGGCCGGTCTTAAAATAATTTAGGGCGGCCTGGGGGGCAATTGCCTCCCTGCCCCCCGGCCCAGCCCGCCCCTGGTCCTACGTCCAAAACAGTTCCAGGGAATCAGGGCTAACGGTCGGTCTCTCTGTCTGGAGTACAAAAGTACATAACTCACATGAACAGAGACTTTTAAAGTGCATTAGGCAAGGTATATTGCAGGGCCCATAGTCCTGAGGCAAGAGACTGGCCAGCAGGCTCCTCCAAGAACCCGAGATGAGGTTCAGTTTGTCATATGGTGTATAACACTGTGAGCATATATTGAGCAAAATATTGCAAATAGTGCTTACTTACATAAATTCCTCTGGGTTAAATGCCCACAATGCTTCAATAAATATCCCATATATAAAAGAGAAGAATATATAATAGAGTAGTACAGATAAGAAAACTCACAAACACAGAGCAGTGAAGCCTGCTCTAAATGTATGCACTTCCAATGAATAGTGTAGAGACGTGATGCTGTAAATAACACTTTATTCACATTCAAAATAGCTGCTGCATGCCTTGGATCATCTTCTCTTGTATGTGAAGCTTGGATAAAGTCCCGCAATCCACCGTGGGCTCAGAAGATCGCTCGGACCGGGTGGGCCAGGAGGTGGGGCTTCCAACAGATGTGCGTGGTGGCGTAAGGAGCATGATGATGCGTTTCGCCGATGATGTCTGCTTCCTTGGATCTGCCTCCTTCCTAATTCCGGTCTTATTTAAAGTCGTGGCATTGTGCACCAAAATAAATATCCCTAAGAGGTCTCTTTAAAACTCCTCATTTAAATGAGGAAGTAAATAGTCCCATCTGTGTTGATTCCACAATACTCCAAAGAGGGCTTATCTACCAAACAAATCCATCTTAACATACCCCAAAGGGACATAAAAATGTTTGAGAAAAACACTTCTATATTTGCACAATCAAACTCATTCAACTATGCAGACAACAAGATTGTATAATAAAAAAATCATGTATGGAACATGAAGAAACATGCATCAAAATATGTGAAACACGAGGACATGTAAACATATAAGCACACATACATTCATCTACTATAAGGAGAGAAAAAGAGCCATTAGTAAATAACCATAATGTTGGTTTTATATATTTTAGCATAAAATGTTATCTGCATTTTTTATTATACAATCTTGATGTCTGCGTAGTTGAATGAGTTTGATTCTTAATATATCCTAATACAGGGGTAGGCAACCTTGCCTATCAGGAGTCCCAGTAAAACTTCAGATATCTGCTAATACGAAGAGGTGGTGAAGGACAATCCTCAATTTATACATTGCAGCACGTAGAGAAACTGATCTCAGATCACTTCATTCCAGCACTTGTGAATAAGAATCCACACTGGAGTAGAGTAGCCTGCAGCTGCTGTTGCAGCTCCTTTCCTTGAGCTGTACCTGGCCAGCCTGGTCCCCACTGGAACCCAGGGAAGCCACCCACTCTGATAGATATACACAGAGCTGCAGAATAACCTCCCCTCATACAAATAATACTAACAGCCCACACACAAACATACACACAATCCGTACAAACGTAACACGCTAACAATCCACATACATGCACACAACCCCACATGCAGCCTCTCACATGCAATACCCCAAACAGCCCCTCATAAACACACACTACCAAACACACAATGTGACATTTCCATTCATACACACAATTCCACAAGTAGCCCTCATACACAGCCCACATTCATATGTATCATACACGATACCATAAACTACTAATGAACATATACAATATATTAGCTCATATACGCACAAATACAACGATACAAAGCAACTGCAATAAAAATAACACAAGCAGAATACGGCAGCATACACACCTCAATTTAAAAAAATAGGACCGGCACGCTACGGGACATCACAAGCCTATATCGGCACAGTACTCCTAAAAGGTTGCCTACCCCTGTCCTAATATATAGCCCTAATATATGTGTTTTTATTGTATGTTCTTGTTATGTCCATTTTGGGGTATGTTAAGAGGGACTTGTTTGGTAGATAAGCCCTTTTTGGAATAATGTTAATTCAACACTATTTACTTCCTCATTCAAATCAGAAGTTTTGAAGAAACCTATTAGGGATACTTATTTTGGTGCACAACACCCATTTTTTTTACTTTAAATGAGACTGGAGTTAGGAAGGAGGCAGATCGAGGAAACCAGCCTCACCTGCAAAATGCATCATCACGCCCCTTACGTTGTCTGTTTGAAGCCCCACCTGCCGGAAGCAGCACCCGGTACGAGCGGTCTTCTGAGCTGGTGGGTGATTGTGGGACTTTATCCAAGCTTCACGTACAAGAAAGGGTGATCCAAGGCATGCAGCAGTTATTTTAATTGTGAATAAAGTGTTATTTACAGCGTCACGTCTCTACACTATTCATTGGAAGTGCATACATTTAGAGCAGGCTTCACTGCTCTGTGTTTGTGAGTTCTCTCCCCTTACTCTTATACCAGTGTACACTGTTTTATCAGTACTACTTAGTCTATTATATGTTTTTCTATTATATATATATATATATATATATATATATATATGGGATATTTGAAAACGAGAGAAATCTCAATGTATCCATCCTGGTAAAATATTTTATAATTAAATAATATTTATTGAAGCATTGTGGGCATGTAAGTAAAGTGTGTTTCACTTTACACTTGAGCACTATTTGCAATATTTTTCTCAATATATTTTTTGCACTAGCACTTTTGTCTGTATTACTAATATAAGCACATTGTAATGTTTGTTTTGCGATGTGCATTTTTTGTAATAATTCAGCACAGCACTTAAGCAGTGTGCAGCACATGAAGTGCATCTTGCCTTAAAGGCATTGCGCACCTTTTTTGTTTTTGGTTGTTAAAGTGTTTCTGAGCTTTAACACAGTGTAAGGTGCAGTTCTTGAGAAAAATATAGATATATATGTATTTGTGATTTTAGCGCCTTTTTTAAACTTGTTTTTGTATCTATTTATTTGATAGTCCTAACTGTAAAAGGCCACATCAGAAATAATAAAAACAACAAACAAAAAAAAGAATAGCTGAGTCAGTACTGTGGGGACTGAGACTGTGTACATACCCTTGACAAGTAAACATTTTTTTGTAGTGGGGGGGCATGGTTAAGTAGACAGGTTTATGTTGCAGCATTCTGCAAAACATTTATTTTTTTGTGTGCAAAAGAAGAGCACTAGGGATCATCGTCATTGAAGAAGATGGCGGCACATAGGAAAAAGAGCACCATTAAGAATCAAGCAAATAAAATGTGAAAACAGTGGGCAAGAGAGATATCAAACCGATTTGGAGCACACTGAGGACAGGAATTAGAGTGCAGCCAAAATATTGCTGCTTTGAGGGTAGAACATCCATGATCGAACATAATTTTAAGAGGTTAAAGGAACATGATAATCTCCATAATCACTGTAGTCCACTATAATAGTTATGGTGACCGGATTGCCCTGGGGTTCTCCAGAGTAAGTAGTTAAACTGTTAGAAACAATTTGCTAACTTACCTGTGCCCCCTGGGTGCCTGCATTGCTCCCAGCTTCTCCAGAAGTAAAAGCTGAATGTCTCCACTATGGAAAGAACAGCCTGATACAGGGCCATGCTTAATGTCTGAGACCGCTCATTGGCTCGTACTATATACCAGCTACCTATGTCTGCTCCTCCCTGTGCGCAACATTCTCCTCAGACTGTTAGGCTAATATGGAAGCTCTCGCTGAGTTTAAAGCAGTAAGGAACAGTGACAGCAGTGGGTGACCAAAACCAGATGGAACCTAACTATCAAGCATCCACAACATGGGAGGGCCTGCTGATTTTTTTTGGAGGAGTCCAGTTACCTTGTTAGGCTAATATGTCACAGAAAAAGATACACAATGTAGCATGGATCATGGTATGGTCATGCAGTATTTATGACATGCCAAGTAAGAAATTTTTTTTTCTAAAAGAAACTTTGATAATCAAGTAATTATTGTGAAATTCCACAAAAAAAGAAAGACACAATAGACCAGATGGACAGCACTGTCCTAGTTGAATAAGTAATAATCATGTTATTATGTGAAAGATTAATCTGTGTGTAGGTGAAAGCATGTGATCAGTAAATAATAATGTCCTTTCTAGAGAGTGAAGCTAGCATGCTGAACGATAAAGGAACACGGTGATTTTTTTTAAAAAAAATTTTTATGGTTTGTTTTTAACAATTTAATACATATACCCCAAAGAAAATATGCATGCATTTTTTCTGCACATTTTCTTTGGGCTATATTAAAAAAACTCTGCAGTCTTTGCAAACTCTCCCCCTTTCCCCCGGCGCAGGCCTTTAAGTCTTTGCCAGGGAATACACCAATCAGAGAAGCCACTGTGCTGGAGCAGAGATGGTCTTTCTCAATATAGCCCATTGAGAAGGGCGCAGGCGGTCATACTCAAGCTCTGTGGTTACCAACCCAGTCCTCAAGTACCTCGTACCAGTCCAGGATTTAGGGATTACCCAATTGTATGTAAGATGTTTTTAAAAAAAAAAAAAAAAAAAGCTTTAGACATAACAGGGTAATCCCTAAACCCTGGACTGGTAAGGGGTACTTGAGGACTGAGTTGGGAACCCCTGCGTGTCTAGCTGATTAACAGCCAGGGAAGTGTTTCTTCCCCCAATTATAAAAGTGCCAATTTCTACAGAGATTGGTACTTTTATCAACTGTCACAAATATCCATGCTGAAGTGCTTCAAGTGTCTGGAGTTTGTCATTTGTTGTTTTTCAATTTATCAATCAATCAGACAGCTGGGAACATTTTCTTCCACTTCAACCGAGCTAATGGAAGTAGCAGGCACACTATGTTGGAGAACGCCTGTTTGTGTCCTCCCCTGGCTGTGCATGTGCTTACAACAACTGCTGTCACCAGATCTACAGCTTTTACGAGCTACATTTGCACAAATCCCCAAAGAAAACATGCACAAACAAAATGCATACATGTTTTCGGTGAGGGTTTATCTATTAAACAGTGAAATTGTTTTGTTTGTTTTTTTTGTTGTTTTTTTATATTTTATTATCTGAGTAGGAACAAAACTGGGTGACTGCGAACAAAGTGCAAGGTTGTGTCAATGCAGAGACGTACCCAGGTTAGGTGGCACTCGGGGCAGTGATGTATTTTGCCCCCTCCCCTCCAAACTGTAGAACTGTTGTGTCTCACTATGCACTCCCTCAAACATTGTTTTGTTAGAAAAATTACACGCACATACTCACAATTATATACACACTCATTTATGTGCAGACATTCATATTCACACATACGGAAATTAGTATACACACACATTGACACACACACACATTGATACACAGACATATATATGCAAACACACACATGGAAACATATAAATACATACAGACTCATACACAAACACACAAGAGCAATACTTTTAAAAAGCCTTTCTTGATTTTGCTGTTTCAGTTGCTCAGTAGGTAAGACCCTAATTTTCTATTCTTATGAAAAAGAGTGAATTTAAAATGGTTTGGTTCAATTCGGTTCAACCTAATTTGGTTTGGTTCAATTCGGTTTGTAAAGAAATCTGAACCTTCCAAATTGGTTCTAATTTGTAACAAAACAATTTGTACATGTATATATTTTATGTGCTGTTTTAAATTGACCTGTCCACCCAGCATCTTGGTCCTAAATAGTTCAGACCCTTACACCAAATAAACTGGACAGCATTGCACTGGGAAACAATGATGGTGTACTTTCTTCACAACAATGTGCAAAATCCCTGACTACTGTAGTTATTTTGTTAAGCATTAGCATGTTTGTTTGCATGTTTAAACATTGTACAAATGCTGAATTAACCTGTTCTTCCACATTCCTTCTGTTTCTCACATCTTTTGTATATCTTTTGCTTAGATGAATAAATATATGATGTATTACACACACAAAAAAAGAAAACCAACACACAAATCAAATATGCTTTTTTATTTTAATTTTTTATTTATTTTTTATAAATTCTTTATTTTGAGAATTGTATAGTTTTATACGGGATATAGGGAAACAACAGTTCATAATATCCAGCATCAACCCACAGACCTCATTCATTAGCTTACGACGTCTCCTGAGTCTGAAGTCCCACTGTGCATGTATGGGCCGTCGGGCGAGGGTGCAGAGAAACGCTGTGCTGCACCTTTGGATCTGCGTAGACTATGGCAGAAGTCAGTGTTGCAACCGTAGAGTGAGGTCATCTGACACATAACTTATCTGAACCGTAGATGGAAAGCTCAACTGGAGCTAACATAAGAGGTAAAGCAAAAAAAAGAATAAATAAAAAAAAAAAAGTATGTAGTATACAGGTCTCTATGTGTCAGTGCATTGTCTCCCTTGTTCTAGGTGCTCGTAGTCTGTCAATGTGCGTGCATAAGTGGTGGAGCTGTGGTCAAAAATCTGGCGGTAAGAAGGTCCGGGGAACCAGGTGCTCCCCCTGGACCTCCCTCCCCCGCCCGCCGGTGCTACACTTCGCCCTTTATTTTTTATTTTAATGCAAAAAAAAATTATTTTGCTGTAGGTGACTGTTAAAAGATTAATGAGTAAAGCTTTAGGACTGATTTTGTATTTTCTTTCACTTATCGTGGTCTCTCCAAAACTTCTAGAAGAGGATAGCACTTAGCCTGAAGCCTATGTTGGTGCACACAACACAAACGCAAGAGTCTCCAATAAATGTATAGAAATTCAAATGATGTGGGCACACAGCAGCTTCTTTATATTAAAGCAGCTTTATCAGTTCAAGAGAAAAACAAGTAACAACATTTTGGTCTTTCTATGAGACCTTTGTCACGTTACCGTGGTCTCTTGACTTGTCCTATATGGCATTTTTCTTCTTTGTCCTATGTTGGATTTGATTCTCAAGCACTTGTCATTTATATCTGCTTTTTCTATATAATACATTTGTAGAAAATTACAGTATCTCAGCCACCTCTTTTCTTTTCTTCTTCTCTTGGGCTCCCAATCCCCCCAATCGCACTCACCAAATAACCCAGGTGCTCTGAAGCCAGGGCTGGCCAGGCCTCCCTTCCAAGATATGCAGAATAAATAACAGTTCAGGCATTCCAGGATAACAGAAATAGCAGTTTTATTGGGGCAAAAGCAGCAATGTTTTGTACCGGTTGACCTGGTACTGGTCTTTACCGGTAGGTCAAAACATTGCTGCTTTTGCCCCAATAAAGCTGCTATTCCTGTTATTCCGGAGTGCCTGAACCATTATTTATTCTGCATTTCTGTATTTTTTGCCTCATATTTTAGGGTGGAGAATCTTTTTTTTAAATTAAGGTGAGTGCAACCCAGTTGGATGAGTCTGACACTTAGTTCCAGTATACTTTGATATTATTATGTTTACCTTATTGAGTACAGTTTAGTGTACTCTTAAATGTTTAAGTAAAAAAAAAAAAAGAAGGAGAGCCTAGATGTAAATATGAGGCACGAATATGGGTAGAAACAAAATGGGGGGTAACCCCTAAATGGTGAATTTATATGAATACAAAAATGAAAAGAAAAAAACGAAAAGAAAACTCTTAAATGTTTACTCCAATCATTTAGAGGGGGTAGGGGAACTTATGAGCACTATGATGAAGGTCCCCCCTTCAATTTCCAGTAAAAGCTTAGTCACCATAGTCACATTGAATCCAGTGTGAAGGACGAAACTCCCAGTTGCTGACTAACACACTCCCTCCAATGTCACTAGGGGTAGAATAATCAAGGACTACTCATAGATAAGTCTGTGATTGGACAAATTTGCAGGCTCATGGAGCTTGCCTGTGCCTTGGCTCAGCAAGGGGAGATTTCTCCCACTACTTAAATGTGTTGGGAGGTGGATGGCATCCCACAGAGGGAGGGAGGGAGGGAGGGTAGGAGGAGTTAGGCGCTCTGATTATGACCTATTTTATGCACAAAATTCACATTTGCAGCCCAACTAGCCCCTGGCACACATTTACAAATGACTCAGTATGTGCAGTTTTCAAGCTGAAACACTGCACATACATATACCTACCACCATGACCACTTCAAATCACCGAAGTGGCCATGGTGGTTGGAATAACCCTTTAATTATGTATCTAAAACGTTTTATATCTGTATTGTTGTATGCTTGTACCTTTCTGCGCATACCTTTGTTTTCATTATACTTTTATAATTGTATCTTATTTATTTCACCTAAATATTTATTTTGGTGTACTTTGTTTTATTTGAATTTAATAACACTTTTCTAAAAATTAAGAAAATTACAAAATATAAAATGTGCATGGCTACACAGACAGTTTTGGCATGGGACATGTTGCTTCTGCATCAGTAATCCTTAAATTGATAGTTACTTAAAGGGACACTGTAGTCACTATAACCACTTTGTCTCTTTGAATTGGTTATAGTTGCACCATGTTTGTGCAGTATGCCACAAAATAAGAGTCCCTGGCCACCCACAGTCCAGCCCCTTCTGTATGTGTAGCTAAGGCAGAGATTACACACTTCCTTGTTGTCATACCCATTCATACCGTCAGTTGGAACTCTGACAGGTTAAAAGCAGTCAGCTGACACACTCGGCCAATCACAGCTGCCCATTGCCTCTCAGGGTAATACTTCCTTATTAGCCAAAGCAGCACAGAGGGGATAGACTGCCGAGGACTCTTGTTTAGCATTAAAACATTACAACATTAAAAACTGTTTAATGCTGAAATAAATGATGGTACCAGGGGACTCCAGACTCTATAACCAGTTTAATGAGATGAAGCAGATACAGTGCCTACGGTGTCCCTTTAATGCACTACTTGTCCAGGTCCTGTCAGGTTTGACTCAGTTTATCTTTCTCCTAAACTCAATAAATGTGTATTCTCTGGCACCAAGAGTCTACCCTTTCTTCAGATGTCTTAATGTGGAATCTGTACTTCTGTATCAAAATCAGTTTGTCCAATCTGGATCAAAGCAAAAGCTTGAGAGAGCCAGAGGTGGATGAACCCAGTGCCTCTTCAACCTTGAATTCTGAAGGCTGGTAATAATGAAAGTAATATACAATATTTGTAAATATTTGTTTTTGTAAATATCTTTTTATTTTATTATTTTAATAGAACATTTTTCACTTGAAAAATCAAAGGTAATATCGTGTGGTAACACGCAGGTCTCTGAAGCAGTATGACCTTCATGTCAAGATGTTGAGATACGGAGATCTCTCAGCTATTACAACAGAACCCGGAGACATGCAGGTCCTAACGCAAAAAAGGGCTTGGTGCCCCACATGACAGTGTGAGCTATAAGTAATCTGTTTCGTGTGTGTAATCAGTTCTTTGACTGAAAAAAGTGTGTTATAGCCATGCAGCCAACATGTTGTGGGGTTATTACAATTTGAGGTAGATAGGCCTTATGTATGTTGGTCTACATATATAAAGATATTCTATAATTTGTCCTTGCAATGCAGTGTCTGTGTAATGAAGCAGGTATTGTGTTTTCCAAGTGGTTTCCCCCCCAAATGTAGAAACTTGAACAAAATGTGAAACAGGTGAATAGACAATGATGGCAGTCTAGTGACTTTGTGTGAACATTGAAGTAAAAGAAAAGTAAGAAGTTGTGACCAATCGAAAGGTCATAGGTTACATGGTTATGTGACAGAGCCTACTCAATCAAGTGCTTTGGGTGGTGATGTCTCTAGGGTAGGTCATTACTACGTTGTTTGTCGTGCTGTAGTACCGTGCTCAGAGTCCCGATCGCTTACCTACCAGCAAGCATGGCGAATAAGAAAAACACAGACGGGTAGGTGTCGCCTCCCTCCCCCCCATCGGTTCAGTTTGTTGTTCAGTTTGTTGTTTCCCATGTCTGGCCATAGCAGGTGGGTTCTATTGTGCATGTATAAGGGTCTGCAAATCAGGGACTCCAGAGGTGAGGAGCCAGTTTGTCCAAATATCAAAGTATATCTAGGATCTACCCATGGCGGGGAAGATAAGTTCTTCTAGGGAGCAAAGTTCCTCCATACGTTGGAGCCAACATGTTAGAGGTGGAGGTGTGGTTTTCTTCCAGTGAAGGGGTATCAGACTACATTCAATATCCATATGGTCATAGACATTTTGTAGGCGGAGGTGCGGGTTTTGGTGTGATGCAACAGGAGGGAAAGCGGCTGGAAGGGGGGGCGGATCATCGGAAAATTTCTTTATGATCTCATAAATTGCGTTCCAAAAGGGGGGAACCAGAGAGCACTCCCACCAAATATGTAGGAGTGTGCCCCTCTCCAGTCTGCATCTCCAGCAGCTGTCATCAATGGATAGGTCAATCATGTGCATTAGTTCAGGTGTCTTATACCAGAGTGTAATTTATATGTGGTATATATTTTAGAGATTGTGCACTGTTGTGTCAGTTCGCAATTTTTTTGCCATTGAGGTGCTGTGAATTCCTCTCCCAAGCAAACTTCCCTCTTCCTTTTAAAGTTTGTTAGAGGCAAGCCCTTCCCGTATACCAGTGTGGAGTATAAAAGGATGTTCCTCAATATTTTAGCATATTCAGGTTAAAGGAAATTATGCAGTGTAGTGTTAATTGTAGGGACGTCAATTAAAATAAAACAAATCATAATATGTGATTGTGTGAGAGAATGTGAGTGTGTGTGTGTCTGTCAGTGAGTGCTGTGTGATTCTGTCTGTCAATGCATGTGTGTTTCTGTGTGTCAGTCAATGTGTGTCTGTCAGTGAGTATGTGTGTGTGTGTGTGTCTGTGAGTATGTGTGTCTATCAGCGTATGTCAAGTCAGTAAGTGTGTGTGTGTGTGTGTGTCTATCATTGAGTATGTGTGAGTATTGGTACTTTAAGTCTAACAATACAAGGCATGTTCATGGCCACACAAAATACAAATGTTACACCTTTGATTTTCACTCAATTTAGGATCTGTCTCAGAGATCTCCTAGCAATTCACTGTCCGCTCATAGCTTTCTGTTGGACAATAAAAGCACATTCATGCTAGACATGTGCATTTGTTATAGGGCGAATATGATTTCGTCCAAATTTTCTGACTTTTTCGCATTCGTTTACTATAACAAACTAAAGTCCTACTTACAAATTATATACGAAACGAAAGGGCAAATGACGAATGCATTGCTTTTTCGCTTCAGTTCTTTCATTTAATAGACTCCGTGCTGCGGAAGAATTAACCCCAACAGCACTGAGGAGAATAAAAAAAACCTGGATCTCCCTGCAGCAGGAGACTTAACCTGTGCGTGTACGAGTCTTGTGGTGGAACTTACCACCTATTCGTATGTTTTCCCCTTTCTTTTGTATGTTTTATCCTTTTTCTGTTCGGGAGTACTTCATACGAACAGAATCCTTTCGTCTCCAGAACGAGGACCAGCCATGTACCCCATTAGAAAGTTAACACCAGCAACTTAAGTGTGAAACCGCAAGGGAAGTAATTAATGAATGCATCCCCTGGGTGGCTGCCATTTTGTAATTTCTTGTCTCCCGAACGTGGGCAGCGGTACTTGGTTGTCGAGTGCCTGGTACTCTTTAAGGCTAGGCACTTGCACGAATGCCGGTAAAACTTAGACCGCTGCCCGTTCTATTTCCTGACCACCTATACGAACGACGTTCGGAAGATATGAACTACCGAACCGGGGAAGCATTCATATCCTGAAATTAAGAGTTTCCCTTCCATTGCGGGAGGATTTAACCTCCCTAATATTAATATACGGTTCATAGTGACCCCCATAGGTTTTAATGCGGGGGGGGGGGGCAGTGAGGAATTGTTAATATTTATTACAAGGAGGGAGCTGGTAGTGCTGCCGGCTCCCTCTTTGTTTTTGTTTTTTGCGCATGCGCAGTGTTATTTTATCCTAATGGACAAAAACTAATTATTTTTTTACTGAGTTTTGTCTGAAAAACAAATGTTTTATGGATGAAATTCGGAATTCAATTTTTATTTAGTACAAATTCATTCGTACGAAACGAAAATTTCACTGGTGCACATGTCTAATTCATCCCTATATAATATCAGGCTTTTGCATGCTCATTAGTTTCTTGCATATGCAAACAGCTACAATTGCTATCTTATTCTTATAATATAAAGTTTAAAGAAAATCAAAAATAGTAAAATGAGAACCAATTACACAAGTTACCAGAGGATATCTTCTCCAGTAAAGAGAATGTGGCCCTTCAATTAAAGGTACACTCCAAACCAGGGCCGGACTGGGAAAAAAATTTGGCCCGGGCATTTTTTTATTACAGCGGCCCACTAAGAAGGGGGCGGGGCAGAGAGGGTGTGTTTTGTCATCACTCATGACAAACACGCCCCCTCTCAAAGTGAGCATGTTGGTTCAATGCTCTTCCAGGGCAGACCATGCACAGAGCTCTGCTGAAGAAGCATGAGAAAAAAGCCCTGTATTTGTTCTGCGCAGTGCAAGCAAATTTAATAACATGCTTGCACTGTGTTTCCTTGCAACTTGTCTCTGGTGTCTCTATAAATGGATACCAGGAGACAAAAGGGCCAGGAAAGAGTATTGTACATGTGTTTGGAGCCTGCTTGGGGTATTGCGTGTGTGCAGAGTGAGCTGGTTGTGGTGTGGTATTGTGTAATAAGGTCGGTTTTAGTCATGTTGTGTTTGTGGTGTAATGTAATGCATATGTGGCTAGGGGCTTTAGAGAATGTGTGTTTAGGGGATGTAGCAAGTGTGTGTATACAGGCTATAGTGTGTGTGTGTGTGTAGGTGATGTAGTGTTTGTAGAGAGTGTGTGTTCAGGGAATGTAGTATGTGTTTGCTTACAAGGAATCTAGTGTGCGTATAGGGGATCCAGAGTGTGTGTGTTTGAATGACCCAGAATATGTATAGGAGATCTAGTGAGCGTGCGTATATAATGGATTCAGAGTGTATATAGGATCTAGTGTGTGTATGTGTGTAGATGATCCAGAGTTGGGTAGAGGATCTAGTGTGTGTCTGGAATGAAATATGTTTAGGGGTGCTGTGTGTGTGTGTGTGTGAGGGGTGTTGTGTGTATATTTATATGTGTATATATATTATATAAATATGTTTGGAAGTATTGTGTATGTGTGTGATGCAGTGTATCGGGGGGGTTGTGTGTGTATGTGAGGGGTGCAGTATGTGTGTGTGATGGATCCTGTGTGTGAGGTGTGGGTGCTGTGTGAGGGTGTTGTGTGTGTGTGTGGGTGCTGTGTATGATGTGTGTGAGAGTGTTGTGAGTGCTGAGTGTGAGTGCTGGGTGTTATGTGTTTGAGAGTGATGTGTGAGAGTGCTGAGTGCTGTGTGTGAGAGTGTTGTGTGTGATAGTGCTGTGTATGTGTGTGAGAGTGCTGTGTGAGAGTGCTGTGTGTGTTGTGTGTGAGAGTGCAGAGTGTGATGTGTGAGAGTGCAAAGTGTGATGTGTATAAATGTGTGTGTGGGGGGTAAATAAACAAATAAAAAACTATGGGGGTGGTAAATAAATAAATAAATAAATAAAAAACCTAGTAGGCATTAAATCCCCCCCTCCCTCTTACCTTTAGCCTGGGAGGTGGGGACAGGCACGTGGTAGCTGGGAGGGGGGACCGGCACACTCACATCATCCCTGGTGGTCCAGTGGTGAGCGAACTCTGGCCTGAGGGCTAGAGTTCACTCTCGCGAGATCGGCGCGTTGCCATGGCAACGCGCCAGATCTCGCGAGAGGAACCGGGCGGAGCTACGAGATAGAGCTCCGCCGGGTCCTCTCCCTCCCCAGCCGCAGGTCTGTTTAAATGGGCCGGTGAGGGAGATCTTTGATCTCCCCACCGGCCCTCCATGGCAAATAGCGGGGCCAGCGCTCGGATAGTGCCGGCCCTGCATAGACCGGCAGGGGAGATCCTGAGACCTCCCCTGCCGGCCTCGGCCCATGGACACCGCGGCCCACCGGGCATTTGCCCGGTGTACCCGATGGCTAGTCCGGGCCTGCTCCAAACCACTAAAGCACTTGTTGAAAAGCTTTATGTGTGAAGAGTGTGTCCTCTTTTTTCATTTTGCAAAAAGTGCAGATTTTAATAGAAATTGCCACTTTTAGAAATTAACCCGGTTACACCCCCTGGCTTTCAGGCAGACAACAGGTCCTGTTACTTCCTGGTCTGGTTGGTTCAGTAGAGCTAAACTCAAGAGGCAGAAATTTACCTGTCTTATATAGATTTCTCATTGAGCTGCATTACGAAGCCTGTAATGGGAGAGCCACAGAAAATCTGGGCGGAGTTTGAAGGGGAGGGCTTGCAAAGGCAACAGACAAGAGAATTGCAGGTTTTGTATGCTGTTTTTATATAAATCTCCAATGAAAAAATGCATAATTAAATTCATGCAAATTTTTATCAACTAAACAGTGATTTTTATTTATTTTGTATATGGGTAGTGGAGTGTCTCTTCAAGCATTATATCAGCAAATGAACAGGTTTACAATGCCTGAGCCCATTGACCAAATTAACTTAAATCTCTCAGTGTGAATATTGTAAGTGGCACTTGCCCTTGCTGAAGATAGCCTGGTACAGGTAAAGAACATCTGGACCCGGGGCACTACCGCCCAATCTCCCTCCTCAACACCGATCTGAAAATCATCACAAAAGTGCTCGCCAACCGCCTCAACGCATACCTGCCCCACATGATCCATCCCGACCAGGTCGGTTTTATCCTCAAAAAACAAGCGGCAGATAACATGAGGAGAGCATACAACACTATCTGGTATGCCCAGCATCGGCAAATCCCGGCGGTAGTGCTCTCATTGGACGCAGAGAAGGCTTTCGATCGCCTCCTCTGGCCCTACCTGTTTAGCGTGCTTAAATTCCAGGGATTCCCGGACCGATTCCCAAATATTCTCACCGCAATTTATGACCACCCAACGGGACGACTTTTGCTACCGAACACCGTCGCATGGACGTTTACTATTGCGAATGGGACCAGACAGGGCTGCCCCCTCTCCCCCCTCCTGTTTGCGATCTCTTTGGAACCGCTATTGCAGGCCATTCGAGTTCATCCGGGAATCCAGATACGGAGAGAGACATACACGGTGGCGGCATATGCGGACGATGTCCTTCTCACCCTAACGGACCCCATCCAATCCCTCCAGGCGATAGTAGCCCTCATCGCAGAATATTCCACCTTTTCGGGTTACAAAATTAACCTGTCAAAATCCACCTTGATGCCGGTAGCAATGAACCACACTCAAATTGCCCCCTTGAGACAACTATTCCCATTCCGCATCACCCCCACCTCCCTCACGTACCTGGGCATTAAACTAACCACCAACATGGGGGACTTCTATGACATAAACTACAAACCCCTGCTTACGACGGCGCACCAAGACCTACAAAGATGGGATAAACTAGGCGTGTCATGGCTGAGCAGAGTGGCCACAATCAAAATGAACTTGCTACCGAGGTTCCTCTACCTATTCCAAACACTGCCAATCCCAATTCAGCAACAGGACTTCAGACACCTGCAATCGGCCATAGACAGATTCGTCTGGAAATCCCGGAAACCTAGAATCCGCAGATCAACGATGTACGTTCCCAAGCTCATGGGGGAACTGGGGCTCCCCAACTTTCAACAATATTATCATGCAGCCCAATTGGCTCACATCCAGCACTGGCACCTACCACCAGGCACCAAAAGATGCGTGGATCTGGAGCATGATGTCATGGGCTGGGAACTCCCGTCTTCCTACATGTGGGTACCACCGAAGTACAGGCCCCTACCGCCTCCTGTCTCTCACCGGTGACACCGATATACCGGAATAAAATTTTCCCACCGGGCATGACAGCCAAACACTTCGCTGCATTCGACCAGAGACCCCTTACTTCACCTACCTGCTTTCAATTCTACAACATTATTTTCAGAAGACCTCTGAAGATGATGAATATGAAACAGATTGGCCGCAATTATTACAACCCTAATGATACTATTGACATCAAAACTCACCAACTATCTATATGGCCAGGTTTCACCACCTCCATTCTACAGTATGAAACGAGTATAATGTTGTGTATTGATGTGAGCCATAAAGTTCTAAGAAATGAAACTGTTCTGGATATTATGTACCACTTGTATGGAAAAGTTGGAGCAAATCACTTGTGTAATGCATGTAGCAAGGAATTCATCGGCCAGATTGTTCTCACAAAGTACAATAGCAAGACTTACCGTGTTGATGATATCAAATGGGATTTCTCACCAGAGTCAAAATTTAAAACAGCAAACAGAAGTGAAATAGGCTACATTGAATACTACAGAACACAATACAATAAGGAGATTACAGACCAAATACAGCCATCTGTGATTCACAATCCCAAAAAGTCCAAGACCCTACTTGGTGCTCCTGAAGGACCAATTCAACTGATCCCTGAATTTTGTTACCTGACAAGTTAAACTGATAAAATGAGGAGCAGTTTTACCTGATGAAAGAGAAAAGCAAATGGTAAAACTTAAAACTTAAACTATATCCACAAGGATGAAAATGTTCCGAAAGAACTACGTGACTGAGGAATTAATTTTAACACCAAACTTCTGCTATTTACTTGTCGAATTGCTCCTCCGGAGAAGACTTTGGAGGCTAGGGGCAGTATGCAGACTGGTCCAGAGAAATCAGAGGGCCTACTTTAATCTGTGTAAAACATTTAGAAAAATGTCTGATGATCTACACAAAACGGATTTATGATGCTTCTAATACTCTTGCCCAGAATCTTTTCAGAGTGTCACAACAAATGGGAATAAAAATGAATAAAGCAGTAATGGTGGAAGTTGATGACTGCCCTGATGTATGTCTGAAAGCTTTACAACAAAAGGTTACGTCTGATACACAAATGGTGGTTTGCATTTTGTCCACTAATCGCAAGAACAGATATGATGCCATAAAGAAATTTCTTTGCATTGACTTTTCCATTCCCAGCCAGTGTGTACTCGCTAAGACTTTGAACAAACCTCAAACTGTAGTTTCAGTTGCTACAAAAATTGCATTGCAGATGAATTGCAAAATGGGAGGTGAACTCTGGAGTGTAGAAATACCTCTGAAGGACCTGATGATAGTTGACATTGATTGCTACCATGACACATTATCTGGGAGGAGATCTATTGGAGGATTTGTTGCCAGTTTGAACCAATGCATGACTCGTTGGTTTTCTCGATGTGTTCTCCAGGATCAAAAGCAAGAGATTGTTGATGCTCTGAAGTTTTGCATGCAAGCTGCATTAAAAGCCTGGTATTCCCACAACAAAAATCTACCAGCTCGTATCATAATCTATGGGGATGGAGTAAGAGATGGTCTACTGAAACTTTGGTGGATTATGAAATAACACAGTTTCTGGATTGCATTAAGTCTGCCGGGAACGACTACAGCCCTAAACTAACTGTTATTGTGGTTAAGAAATGCATAAATGCACAATTCTTTGCACATGCTGGTGGCAAACTTAATAACCCGCTGCCTGGGACCATTGTTGATGTTGAAGTCACCAGACCTGAATGGTATGACGTCTTCGTACTCAGCCAGGCTGTGAGAGCAGGCACGGTTTCTCCAACTCATTATAATGTTGTATATGACAGTGGTGCTTTGAAACTGGATCACATGCAAAGGTTAACATACAAACTTTGTCACGTGTACTTCCAGTGGCCTGGAGTAATCAGAGTACCTGCTCCGTGTCAATATGCCCATAAACTTGCCTTCTTGGTTGGACAGAGTATTCACAGAGAAGCACATGTATCACTTTCTGAGAACCTCTACTATCTGTGAATTACACCAAGAATAAGTCATACACAGCATTCATGGACTGAAATGCATAAAACAGTACGTTAACCATATTTAAAAATATGTAATTAATTTTTTTTGCTTCCTGATCTTGATTGATTAGAGGAAAACTGATGTTGACTTGACACACCAGAAATTATTTTCCTACTTCTGTGCAAAACAAAAAGTTTTTTTTTTTTTTCATGAGACATTCCAAGCACCATACCAGTTCACTGAAGCGGTTGGGGTGCATTTGCACCCGCTCACCGTAATTAATCAAACTATTACAGAATGGTTTAACAACTTGCCCGGGGAACACCTGCTGCTGCCTCCCCTGCTGCATGAGGCTTCTGTTGACTCCACTGAGCCGGGTATGCAGGACTGGCTTATTGACTGAGAGCGTCAGCTGGTCGATCTCCTCCAGTGATCGCCACCCTGCACAGCTATGCTTTGCTCAGGGAAGGTGCTACTAGTTGAAAGGCAGGTGGCGGCAGGTGCCCGATGGAATTTAGGTAGGTTCTTGAACTGTTAAAATACTTACTATGGAAGAGTACTTCTGGCACCATAACAACTGCACACAAAGAAAATCTTTTTTTTTAGGCCAACCTGTACAAGATGGTACAGAAAATTAAAGACACTTTATTTCCCTCAAATGCATTGCTGCCAAGTATGAAGAACATCTATACTATATTTGATAAGTATTAATATTTACTTTTGTGCGCAGCTCTATTGAATTGGTTTGTTTGGTCACATTTTGGGAGGGGATAACTCCGAAGTGTTTTCTTATTTCTGCTGCTCACAAAATAAGTACAAGGAGCACCACTTCATATTCATCTTAGTTGCTAAATTAAGAAAGTCAGAATGTGTTGCAATAATTGTTTGCTTGTACTTAAATTTACAATAAAATTGGTTACATTAAAAAAATAAATAAAAAACATAACTGTGTGGTATATACACCCACCCCAGTCAAATGGTGAAGCGCTATAGGCTATGACACTTACCCCTAAAACAAAATGGATGTGTAGCCTTAAAAAAATAAACTCAAAAAAATAAAATTACATATAGGGCAATATGACCAATATTTTGTGTGAAGACACTTACATTTCACAGAGTCTAATAGGGAAAGGTTTAGATCTAAAAGGCAGACATGTACTTAGGCGACACTGTCCCTCTTCTTCTGTATCTTGTTAGGCATGTAAAGAAAAAATGAAGAAACACTTCTAGTGCAATACGCAAGTTCAAATAGAGGGAAGAATACAGAATATTGCAAACTGATCACCTTATATAGAGCCTATCGTACATGGCTCTAAGTATGCAGTGCTTGTGTCTATAAAGCGTACACAAACCCTTCTTTAAAAACTGGACTAAGTAATTGAATGGAGTCCACAGGAAGCATTTAAAATACTAGTATTTATTACAATATATATATAAAAAAATTTAAACAAATATTAAAACAAAATTAGAATCAAATAATGAATCATCCAGCAGTCCTCCTGAGATGCGTTTCTCCAGTAACCGGCTTTATCAATAGGTATCAAAATTATTTTGCCTTTCCACTGCTGCGAAATGCAAGAGAACCTGGCAGTATTCTCAGGAAAAGTGCCTGGTCCATGGTAGATCTACTATGCAGTCCCACTAAGAAGATCTATCTATCTCCCCACCCAAGGCACATCATTTTTTTTTCCCATTGGAATGTTTATTGATATTTTCAAAACAGGTGGAGGATACAGAAGAGAGAGAGGGAGGGGGAGAGGGTGATATTCACCAGCAAGTATTGTTATACAACGATAAACATAATCACATGTTGCAGCATGCCCGCTCGTACATATATCAAACTCCTGTACATTTGTGTGAGTGTCAAGACAAGAAACAACTCAGATAACACATCGGAACTGTACATTACAATTCATGCTCGGCTATCCCAGTCCCATCCCCAGGGTAATCTATCCCTCACACCCAGTCCCAGCAGTGAATGAACTAACCCTTAAATATAAAATGTATGTGGCTCGGTCAGACCTTGTGATGCATAATCCAGGGGTGGGGGGTGAGAATGGACAGAAAAAGAACAGGGTTAACAGTACCAGAGAGATGTCTTGCCCTTGTCTGCCCTTAACAAATCCAGTTTGGTTGTCTTTTATGAGCTGCGGGAGGAGCTTATTGAATCTGTTGGCTAGGATCTTAGCGTATATTTTGGCATCTGTGTTAGGGCAGAGATATTTACAGATGGTGGAAGGTTTGTCTGGTTTGGGGATTGTAACTACAGTGGCTAGAAGCATTTCTCAAGGCAGACTACCAGATTGTGAGGCTGAATGGAATATGGACAGCAAGTGGGGAGACAATATTCCTGCAATTTTTTATAGTATCCATTAGAAAACCATCCCCTCCTGGTGATTTACTTAGTGGGAGTTTACGGATAGTATCTAAGACTTCATTTATCGATATTGGTTGGAGCAGGGAGAGTGTGTGCTCCGAGGTAAGTTGAGGCAGGTGCACCCTCCCAAGGAAATCATCTATTTCCTGGGTAGTAGGGATGTGGACGATGGGTCCAGATCTCAGGTTATACAGCTTTGCGTAGAAGTCAGCGAATTCCTTGCTGATTGCCTGTGGGCCTGTTGTTTTCTTCCCGTCCTGTGCTACTCAGGAAGAAGCCATTTTGGCCCGTGATCTATTCAATGTTTTTTTTTTTTAAATTCAATATTCTTTATTATATATTTTATAGTTTAACATACATGTACATTCATAAAACAAGTGGACAAAACTGCATGCCGTTAGCAATATCCATACACTTAAGAGCTAGTAGATCCTATTGTCCTATACAAGGAACATTGTCTAGCATTAACATCTACACAGAACATAACAATCAATCATTGCCAAGTCACCAAGTAAGTTGCCAAAAATGTGCTGTTTAGAGAAGCTTAGTCTCTACTATTGCTTTGAGCAATGATCTATCATATCAGAAGAAAAAAAGAAAAAAAAAAAGGGTTGTTCGAATTACAGACTTTTCAATTTATTTATCCAGCTCTGAATATAAATGCTATTTAAATTGGATTTCTTATTAAGCCATTTAATCCCTCCTTCCATACTACACTGGAATAAAATTTGACTCTTCAATTCTATCCAGCTTATTGAGTCTTTTGATTTCCAGTGTTGCGCTAGAAGGAATTTTGCGGGCAACAAAAAATGGGTAGTCATCAGTGCAGTTATTGGGGATATATTTGGCCAATTTAGATGTAAAATTCCTATTTCTGTTTTTTCTTCTATTTGAAATCCCCCCCAGGATCTGAAGATTGTCAAATGTGATATCCCAGAGATTAGCCGCAATTTTACAACCCCACCACATATGAAGATAATCTCCACCCTGATTGTTGCATCTCCAACATTTATAATTAGGAGTAAACTTATTCACTGTAGCAGGATCCATTTACCAAAACATTTATCACTTTGTATTGGTTTTCAAGTATATTTACACAATGAATATCTCTATTATATTTCCTTGTAGCGTCTAGCCAATCTTCTCTATATCTATATGGAGTAACTTATCCCATTTCTTTATGTTCTTCTGGGCATCTCCTCGTTCAGTTAGGGATATTATTAGAAAGGCTTTTGACATGACTGTGGGTTTTGTTCACAAAATATATATATTTTTTTTTCAAATTTGTATTTTATTATATCTTCAATATGTGGTCAGGGGTACAGAAGGAAAAAGGGGTACGTTAGCGGGGGGATACAGTGTTACAGTATTTGACATAAACCCAAAATATATTTTTTTAAAGGCCTAATTTATGTTTGTCTCCCTTTACCATTACCTCCTGTAAGAAGCCCTTAAATCTTAAAAAGGTAAACATTTCCATAGTAGGTAGATTATATTCTAAATTCAGCTTGGAGATAGTTCTCAATTTCCCGTTGGTATAAAGGTAAGCCACTTGTTTTGCCCTATGGTTCTAGCGATAGGGGCACTATACAGAGCTTTTATTGCCCTGCAGAATTGATCTCCAAAGCCAAAACTTTCCAGACTCATCATCATAAACCCCCAGTCATCATCATAAACCCCCAACCATAATAAACCCCCATAACCCCCAGTCAAGCTTTCTCTGAGTCTAACGCAATAGTAACTAGTTCTTTGTGGGTTTTTTTAAGCTAAATCGAGAATATCAAATAATCTTCTAATGTTATGTATAGAGCTTCAACCGGGGACAAATCCTATTTGGTCCTTGGAGACAATTTGTGCAATGACATGCTTAAGTCTGCCCGCCATGATGGACACAAAGATCTTAGCATCAGTATTGAAAAGGGATATCGGCCTATAATTCTTGACATAAGCTGTTTTGAATATTTTTATTGTGTGCACAATATAAAGTCATACATCAAATTGATTTGTAACAAAGCAAGTGATTGCCCACGCAGGGGCGTAAGCATTGGTTTAACACTGCATATACATTTGGTTGCCAGCGTAGAGGCGGATTTGTCCTAGCCTGTGTTTTTTGTTCACAGTTGGTTGCTTTGTGTTTTATACTCTTATGTACTGTGTTGCCTTTTTAGTTCGGTTATAGCGTTAAGTAAGTGTTTTAAGTTAACCGGTGTGTGCCAGGGCTGCGTGTTTGCTAGTTGGTAAATGCAAATTGTCGCCTTTGCAGAGGCAAATTAATCAGCTTGCTAATTAGAGTCAGACATTAAGCAATAATCTAAGATACAAAAACTTTTTCAACTATCTGGTTAGCGCTCTAAACGTACGGTACATCTGTGCTTTAAACTTGGCTTTTAACTATTAAACATTAGGATGCACGTAGCTGATAGCCTTATTTGTGGTTAATATATTATGGCATATGTTTCTTGTCATTAATTAAGCGTTGATAGTTAGCGCGGTGTTAAGTAGCTATTAGCATTGCGACATTGCCCTATCAACTGCACATCAGGCATGCTGCGAAATATATGTACCAATATTAAAGAGTGTATCCTATGTACAGCTGCTTATGCACATGGAAACATTAGCGTGGTTAGCTCTAACAACATGAATTTACACTTTTAACAGTAAGAGCATTTGTGTCTATGTTAAGGCGCTTTTGTGTGTCCCCTATATGTACTCGCTATCCAGGCCCATGGGCGTAATAAGAAACATTTTATTTTATTTTCTGCATGGGCCGTACATGCTTGTCCTATCTGGTTAGCGCTCTAAACGTACAGTACATCTGTGCTTAAAACTTGGTTTTTAACTATGAAACCTTAGGATGCACGTAGCTGATAGCCTTATTTGTGGTTAATATATTATGGCATATGTTTCTTGTCATTAATTAGGCGTTGATAGTTAGCGCGGTGTTAAGTAGCTATTAGCATTGCGACATTGCCCTATCATCTGCACATCAGGCATGCTGCGAAATATAGGTACCAATGTTAAAGAGTGTATCCTATGTACAGCTGCTTATGCACTTGGAAACATTAGCGTGGTTAGCTCTAATAACATGAATTTACACTTTTAACAGTAAGAGCATTTGTGTCTATGTTAAGGCGCAGTAATATATAGTGCGGTAATCAAGCAATTAGGTAAGTAGTATTAAATAACCCTGACAGTATATACGCTGCTACATTGATTTAAGAGAGTAGGTTTTCATTACTCTGACGGAGGTTTCTTGCTCTCTCGCAGGTATGATTGGTCCTTAGGGGAACAATATTGCCCAAGGTTAAGTCTTATTGGTGCGGTATCGCCTACAGCACATTAGGTTTCAGGCTGAGATATGGTTACGAGTACAGCCATCTTATAGCGTATCAGTCTGGTGTAATTTCAAAATGCGCAGTACAGGAATAGGAGCAGGTAGAGAGTAAACATTATTAACAATATGTCGCCTTGTGTAGAAAGCTGAGGGAGGCCTCACATGTCTCTGCTGCAGTGCAGTCCTCAGGTTGCCGAGCCTTTGTCCGTCCTCCCCACTCTGGCACCAGTTCACCGGCCGGTCCTCCGCGGCACCGTAGGCACTCAGGGGCAGTGATTGCCTGCCAGACCCCACCACAAAGTCCGCGGCACCCCCGCCCCCTGCACCCCCCCAGTGTCGCGTTGTTCCCCCTGGAGCGAGCATTCCCACGTCTCTCCCAGTGCCGGCCTCACGCTTAAGGCTGGTACTCCGCCCCCACGGCCACCGGTCCGCCGGTAGGGCGGTGCACTCCCGCCTCACAGGGCTCGCAGCAGTGGGGACGTAATTCTCCGGGGACCCCCATACCCAGAGAATGGGGTACTCACTGCTCTAGCCAGCTTGTGGGCCGCGCGGAGTGTCCGTCTAGTGTCCAGCATCACCTGGGCCTGCACAGGCCGTCCATGTCAGTCCCCTGTGCTTTATTCAGCTGTGGTCCTCAGGGTGTAATGGGTTGTGCTGAAATGTCTCTATATAGGTGCAGGTGTTATTCCTCGCATCTGTTTCAGAGATATCCAGCCAATGCTCACTGCTAGTTCATGGTCTGTGTGCCTCCCTGCAATATTTCCTTTTCCTCTGCTTCAGGGTCAACTCCTGCTGGCTTGCTGTTCCTCATACAGCTATTTGCCAGTATAGGCGGCCAGCGTGTGCCCCATGTGGGAGCTCCCCCTGTGGCGCCAGTCGCCACCATGTGGCCGGGATAACCCCCGCCGGCCAAGAGGGGGGGGCAGGGCCGTGCCACGGGCCGGGAGAAAGTCCACATCTGGCGGTCCTGTCCCCCGTTCATATGTCTCGGGGCTGTGCCTTTCTGTGGCGTAGAGCTGCGTGTGCTGGCTGCGGGCGGTTGGGTGTCTTGCCGCGTGTAGGCCTGGCGTGGCCTCTCTCGCTCATCCCGCCCGCGGCATGTTGTTTGTCGGGATCTGAAGATAGCTGGGGTCGTTCCCCTTCCCCAGCTGCCACGGCACCCGGTGTTTGGGTGTTCCGGATCGGCTTTTTGGGCTCTTTTGCTCTGATTAGTGCCGGAGCCCATGTAAATGGCGTCTGGTCGGCCCGGCGGCCCGGCCCCGCCCCCGAATAATTGTAATTGATTAACTCAAGACAAGGTGCTGCAGCAACTAAAGAAAGTTAATATAAACAAAGCTCCAGGGCCTGACGGTATCCATCCACGTGTACTTAAGGAACTAAGTGCAGAAATAAGTGAACCTCTGTTTTTAATCTTTCAAGATTCTTTTCTTTCAGGAAGTGTTCCGGAGGATTGGAGGAAGGCAGATGTGGTTCCTATATTCAAAAAGGGTTCAAAATTCTTGCCTGGAAATTATAGACCTGGGAGCTTAACTTCTGTGGCTGGTAAAATATTTGAAAGGCTATTAAGGGATAATATTCAAGAATTCCTTGAGAAGAATATGGTTATCAGCAAAAATCAGCACGGGTTTATGAAGCACAGGTCATGTCAAACTAACTTGATTGCGTTCTACGAAGAAGTAAGTAGAAGTATAGATCAGGGTGTTGCCGTGGATTTGATCTATTTGGATTTTGCCAAGGCATTTGATAAAGTTCCACACAATAGATTAGTGTTCAAACTCAAGGAAATAGGTAATCGGTCTAGATGAAAATGCTTGTTCTTGGGTAGAACATTGGCTTAAAAACAGAGTACAAAGAGTTGTCATTAATGGTAAATTTTCAAGCTGGACAGAGGTGGCAAGTGGTGTCCCTCAGGGGTCTGTTCTGGGACCCCTTCTATTTAACATGTTTATAAATGATCTTGAAGACCGCATTGAAAGTCATGTTTCAATGTTTGCAGATGACACCAAACTTTGTAAAATACAATACAATGTGAGCAAGATATTACTTTGCTGCAGAGGGATTTAGATAGACTGGGGACTGGGCACTCAAATGGCAGATGAAATTTAATGTTGAAAAATGCAAAGTTATGCACTTCAGCGTAAAGAATACACAAGCAACGTATACTCTTAATGGAAGCGAATTAGGGATAACAACACACGAAAAGGACTTGGGAATTGTTATAGACAACGAACTATGCAACAATGTGCAATGTCAATCAGCAGTGGCCAAGGCCAGTAAGGTATTGTCATGCATGAAAAAGGGCATTCATTCTTGGGACAAGAATATAATTTTGCCTCTTTATAAATCACTGGTAAGACCCCATATTGAATATGCTGTGCAATTTTGGGCACCTGTTCTAAAGAAGGATATTATGGCACTAGAAAAAGTGCAGAGGCGGGCTACAAAATTAATAAAAGGAATGGAACATATCGGCTATGAAGAAAGGTTAACAAATTTAAACCTATTTAGTTTAGAAAAACGTCGCCTGAGAGGGGATATGATAACATTATACAAATATATTCGGGGCCAATACAAACCATTGTGTGGAAATCTATTCACAAACCGGACTTTACATAGGACACGAGGCCATGCGTTTAGACTGGAAGAAAGAAGATTTCGTCTAAGGCAAAGGAAAGGTTTTTTTACTGTAAGAACAATCAGGATGTGGAATTCTCTGCCTGAAGAAGTGGTTTTATCAGAGTCCATACAGATGTTCAAACGGCTACTAGATGCATACTTGCAAGAACAGAATATTCAAGGATATAATCTTTCAATGTAGGGTAATAACTGCTTGATCCAAGGATAAATCTGACTGCCATTCTGGGGTCAAGAAGGAATTTTTTTCCTAGCTTGTTGCAAAATTGTGCTTCAAACTGTTTTTTTTTGCCTACTTTTGGATCAACAGCAAAAAAACAAATGTGAGGTAGGCTGAACTTGATGGACGCAAGTCTCTTTTCAGCTATGTAACTATGTAACACTGGCACATAGACAGGGCGCACAGGGCCCTGCGCGCCCGAAGAGAAGACAGCACGAGGCCCAGGGATGTTATCGTGTGCTTCCTTCATTTCCAAACAAAAGAGGCAGTGCTGAGGAGGGCCCGGGACACTCCGATAACATATAATAACAAAGAGCTTTCCCTGTTTCAGGACCTAGCTCCCGTCACACTCCAACGCAGACGAGAGTGGCGACCGGTCACGGACCTGCTGAGAGCCAACGCAGTGAGGTACGCATGGGGCCACCCTTTCAAGCTGCTGGTATTCAAACAGGGTAGGCCCCACGTCCTCCTACCAGGAGCGGATCCAGCACCATTCTTACGAGACCTGGGCATTGTGCCTCCCAACAACCTCAGCCTGCCAACCGCCACGCTTCCAGCACTCCACACCCTGCCAAGAGATTAGTACACAGCCGCGGAGTAGGACTCATCCTGGCTAATGCCCCAAAAATGGACTAACCCACTGCCCGCACCACCTCGCATCTTGGACGCAGACCCTAACCCCGCAGAGACTCACCATACACAAAGGCTACTATAAGCCTTAAACAACAGCAGGGCGAGACATGAGGACACCCCACGCCTGGAAACCTTCTGCAGCCAAGCAAGGATAAGTTCAAAGACCGACGGCTATCCTTCTGTTATCCACCCGCTACATCTGAACTCTCCACATGAGAATAGAAAAAAGGAATGAGCTGGATGCAAGGGAATACACTCGTATAGGGGTTAACCCTAAAAGAACTACAGTGGTAGTGAAAAAGAAAAAGGAAAAGTGGGTGCCCTTATGTATTAAAATATAGCTTTTAATTGTATAGTTAAAAAAATAATTGCTATAAAACGCTATAAAAATAATAAAGTGAATACTATGTACAAAGATCCACCTAATAAGTGGATATTACTAATAAGTAAGAGTGCTGTGTTAACAGATGGCTCTGAAATTACACAATAAAGGAAAGAAAAACTTACACTGAATCTATTCCCACAATCTAGACCAACATGAGTCACTAGTGTAAAAAGGAATGAAAAGACAGATCCCCATAATCACAAAAAAAAATGTGAATTGGTGAGAGCTGTCTTAAAAAGAGCCTACCTCAGAGCTACAATATAGGGGGTAACCCAGAAATAAATATAGTTGAATGACGGAGACCCTTGAAACAAGGGGATCCCAGAAGTAGCTGCTGAACTAAACAGAATAAATAGTATAGTTACCAGGTGGCAAGTAGAGAAAAAGAGGGCGCTGTACTTATAAATGGATAAAAGGGTGAAGGGGGATAAATCGAAATACCCATATATACCCTATATAAACCACTGCTAGTTGTATTTAATAGCAGCAAAGGACTGTCCCTTTAACAAAAAAAAAAAAAAAAGGGAGACTCTAGCATTTATACTAGATAAAATGTCCAAAATAAGGACACCTAAGCTGCAAAAATACAATAAGGCAACACAAAATATGTGTAATACATAAATCACCCCACTAATATAAAGGCAAGCAAACAGGAGCCTATACAAACATGCATAGGAGAAAAGAGAGCAAAGGAGGACAGGGGCAGACCCACTAAGGACAAGCCCTAAGTCCAGAGGAGAGCCCCCAGGACCAAAAAATGCCTGCCTAGAAAAACTCTAAATGCCAAATAATAAATTGCTAACTATACTAACTAACTAAATCAAACATACTAACTACCTAAGTGCTACCTAATGTGAGAAAAAAAAAAAGTAAAGTCAAATAAGGCGCTCGACGCGCGTTTCAGCGTGCATACACGCCGTCGTCAGGAGCTATTGCAAATGCAGTTCCTATTGAAACCGGTTAAATACCTAAGCAATCAGAGAAAAGTCCATCCAGCTGATCCAACATGTGGGAGGGGTGGGTGATTGACATGGAGTCACCACTCCTCCTCAACCCTGTCATTGCTTAAGCTAGAGTCTCATTGGAGGATAACAAAGTCAATCACTGAGAGGTGGGGAAGGGACTTATGCATAATCAGAGCACACCTATCCAAACCCTGCTGCTCACATGGGGATAACCATTGGAAGATCTATCAGTCAATCAATACAGGAGGAGGGTGCAAAATCAAGCATCCCTCCTCCTGATAATAAAACTGACATAAACCTAACTAGCCAATATATATGATATCAATGAGAAGTATCAAAATGTAGCACAGGGAAGGGGCTCCCTCTAACTGCACCTCTGGCATGAAACTGGCTGACAGATCACACAGTCAGTCATTATGCCAAATATTGATATATAAAATGCCTCCAGATGCATAAAAGCATTAAAGGCATATAATACAGCTCTTGTAACTTGGTGACCCCAAAAAATTATAATAACAGTCAAAAAGAATTAAGTTGTAAAAAGTAATTAATTAATTATCCTCTATATACCTGGACATATACACGTAAATTTGCCAGGACATTAAAATATGGCACCCTGCTGTATAATGCTTCCACTGGGATTCATATTTATTAATAATGGCAATTAAGTATAAGGCTTAAGTTAGGTTTACACTACAGAGGGTTATATATTCTTTATACTTTACAAATAATGAAACAGCGTTTCAAATCAGGATTGACTGTGACTACTGGTTAATCTCAAAAGAAATTCACCACCATTTAAGGCAGCTATGTAATATAATAAGGTATGAAACCTATTAGGAACCATGTGACTAATGCAAAAGAGAAAAAGAGAATTTTTATTATTGACTTATTTACATATTTACAGACAGCAAATGATTATTATAAGGTAGATCAGATGGTTGTATAGAAACTGTTGGTGGAAATACCTATCAGTCTACAAAAATGATGAGAATGAAAAACCTTCATTCAATCCCTGTGGTGACAATGTTTTCAATTTATATATCCAGTAGGATTCTCTTTGTTTGAGCCTACGATCCCAATCCCCTTTACGTTGTGTTTGGGTTATGAGTTCTATGCCCATAAAGCGTATCCTACTGGATGAATTTGCATGACAAGTCTTGAGGTGCCTTGAGATGGGAGTTTCCAGTTTGCTTCTGACTGAGTTGACGTGTTCTCTAATGCGGAACTTAAAAGGTCGGAATGTTTTTCCGACATACTTCATGCCACAAGAACATGTCAAAAGGTAGATGACTCCCTCTGTACGGCA
Source organism: Pelobates cultripes (assembly GCA_933207985.1). Classification (NCBI taxonomy): domain Eukaryota; kingdom Metazoa; phylum Chordata; class Amphibia; order Anura; family Pelobatidae; genus Pelobates; species Pelobates cultripes. The sequence continues at coordinate 199,170,445 of OW240916.1, forward strand.
ATTGAAGAAAGACTGTACAGAATGAGAGTCAAGATTCAAACTGTCGAAAAAAATCTTTGTTTCTTTACCTATGTACTGACAGGCACTACAGTGACCGCATCTATAAGTGCCTTTAGGTAAATAGGATTTAGAAGATTTATTAAATGGACCAAAGTGGCTAGGTACCAAAAGGTCCTTAAAGTTCTTCCCTCTACGTGCCGTAACGGAAGGAAAAGGAGAGATGACTGATTTGATATGGACATCTGATGTCAGGATCGGCCAATATCTGCTGAGAATCTGCAGCATTGTGTGCCAACCTGCATCATGTGTCCCAATACAGCGAATCTGATGGCTGGAGGGTAAAATTTTGTCCTCAAGAAGATTCACTCTGTCTGAGTTTAATGCCCTTGAGTATGCCTTTTTAAGAACTCTGTTTGGGTACCCTTTATCCTTGAAAGATTTCCGCAAATTAGCGGCCTTTATCTTAAAATCTTCAAGGGTTGAGCAGTTTCTACGTAAACGCAGATATTGCCCAATCGGGATACCCGCTTTGGAGGGATAGGGATGATAACTATCCCAGTTTAGAAGGCTATTTGTAGCTGTTACTTTACGGTACAATGTTGTGGAGATTCTACCGTCCTCTTGTAATGACAGAGTGATGTCTAGAAAGTTCAAATGTTTACCCCCAATTTCACTGGTGAAACGTAAATTCAAGACGTTCACATTCAGCAGCCGTACAAATTCATTGAAATCAATTATTGTACCCAGCCACACGATGAATACATCGTCGATGTAACGTTTCCAGCAATGTATTTTGGTCTAAAATTGAGACAAGCATTCGTCAGTTTGAAGGTTCTTTTCCCATGTACCCAAGTAAAGGTTCGCGTATGAAGGGGCACAAGATGTGCCCATGGCTGTACCCATTATCTGATGGTAAATTGTACCATTAAAGAGAAAGATGTTTTTAGTGAGCACAAGAGTAAGGACTTTACAGGCAAAATCTATGTATTCCAAGGAGAAATTTGATTGTAGCTGTAGAGTTAGTCTTAAGTTCTCAATCCCCAAAGTATGTGGGATAGAGCTATAAAGAGACTCCACATCAAGGCTACATAATAATGCCTCCCTAGGTACAATGGTATTTTCCATAAGTTGTAACATTTGTTTTGTATCCCTTACATACGAGGGAAGTTTTAATACAAATGGACTCATTATCTTATCAAGATATATACTCATATTTTGAGTCAAATTGCCTGTGCCAGAGACTATTGGACGCCCAGTAGGACTAGTTAAAGACTTGTGAATTTTTGGAAGGCTATAGAATGTGGATGTCATAGGATATCTTGTGAACATGAATTTAAATTCATCTTTTGTGATGAATTTGTTGTCAAGTGCTTGTGACAATAAACTTTTCGCTTCAATAATATATTCAGTAGTAGGATCGTTTTGTAGGACTTGATATGTCTTAGTGTCACTTAGAAGACAATTGACCATCGATATATATTGAGAGCGATCCATTATAACTATATTGCCCCCCTTGTCGGAGGGTTTGATAATTATATTCATGTTGGTGCGCAGGGATTTGAGCGCTTTTACCTCAGTATTCGTTAGGTTTCCACTAGACTTAAAGTCCAGATCATTAGGGTTTATTTTATCAATATCCCTGCAGACCATTTCCAGAAAAACCTCCACATTCTTATAATCCTTGAAATGAGGTGTAAATGTGCTCTTAGGTTTTAAATCCGTTGAGGGCACATTTGGTTTTACATCCTCATTAGATTGTAGTAATTCAACTAGAGTGTCTAGACAGTCCAGATCTTTAACATTCAATCCTAAGTCTCGTGCTTTCTGTTCCTTCCTAGCAGTATGGTATTTAAACAAAGCCAATTTACGAGCGAAAAGATGTAAATCTTTGGTCCAAATAAATTTATTAAATGGAGGAATGGGTACAAACATCAAACCTTTCTGCAAGACTAAGTTCTCTGTCTCTGATAAAGTAAATGAAGAAATATTTACAACTTTCAAGTGATCTGGGCCTAATTTTGGTATCTCCGTTGGCCCCTGCTCCTTTGAGACTGCCTGGTACTTGGGCCTTTGAGTTCCTCGGCCTGCCTCAAGCCTAAAAAATCCACCCCTTTACGAAGTATACTTTTCGGAGTTAGAGGTTGGGAGGTTTGGCTGGATGGGGCAACAATGTCTTGTTCCTCGTTATCAGTAGACTCATACTCTGAAGTACTAAAGCGGTCAGAGTCAATTCTTACTCTTTTTTTAAAATGGCGATATACCTTGCCAGTCTCAAAGTCAGTAGAGTCTCTTAAAAATTTCTGATGTTTTTTAGTCTTAATTTGGTGTGAGAACTTATCTAAGTTGTTTTTAAGTTTAACTTCAAGACTCTGAAACAGAGGGTCTGTGTTGAATTTTTGGACCACTTCTATTTCAGTGTCTAATTCCTGCTGTATCTTAGTAAGTTGTAAGTTCTCATATTTGCAAATAATCGACATAAATGTTATAGAGCATTTGGATGCTGCCTCTTCCCATTCCTTATTGAAGCCTTCAATTTCTATATTTCTAGAGGGAGGTACAAGGACTCTTAACCCCCTTGGAATGATTTGTTTCGCAATGTATGTATTTAAAGTAGAAATTTCCCAGCTGGTCTTAATTTGTTTTTTAAAAGTTCTAGTTAGTTTATTGAAGCTTGTATGTATATTGGGAGAGAAGGAGGATGGTAAGGAGGTACTCGTGGAGAAAACGACATCGGCGTCTGTGCACCATTGTTGAGCATCCACTTTATTGGACAAAAAACCTGCCATATTAATAAATCAGGGAAAAAGTAATATAGACTTGGTATAAAGGCGGTAGGCTAAATGGTGCAATAACACCTAAATAACAAAAGTGTAAAAAGGAATGAAAAGACAGATCCCCATAATCACAAAAAAAATGTGAATTGGTGAGAGCTGTCTTAAAAAGAGCCTACCTCAGAGCTACAATATAGGGGGTAACCCAGAAATAAATATAGTTGAATGACGGAGACCCTTGAAACAAGAGGATCCCAGAAGTAGCTGCTGAACTAAACAGAATAAATAGTATAGTTACCAGGTGGCAAGTAGAGAAAAAGAGGGCGCTGTACTTATAAATGGATAAAAGGGTGAAGGGGGATAAATCGAAATACCCATATATACCCTATATAAACCACTGCTAGTTGTATTTGATAGCAGCAAAGGACTGTCCCTTTAACAAAAAAAAAAAAGAAAAAGAAAAAGGGAGACTCTAGCATTTATACTAGATAAAATGTCCAAAATAAGGACACCTAAGCTGCAAAAATACAATAAGGCAACACAAAATATGTGTAATACATAAATCACCCCACTAATATAAAGGCAAGCAAACAGGAGCCTATACAAACATGCATAGGAGAAAAGAGAGCAAAGGAGGACAGGGGCAGACCCACTAAGGACAAGCAAATACAACTAGCAGTGGTTTATATAGGGTATATATGGGTATTTCGATTTATCCCCCTTCACCCTTTTATCCATTTATAAGTACAGCGCCCTCTTTTTCTCTACTTGCCACCTGGTAACTATACTATTTATTCTGTTTAGTTCAGCAGCTACTTCTGGGATCCCCTTGTTTCAAGGGTCTCCGTCATTCAACAACATGAGTCACTGGCTAATGTTGAATTCAATACCTAGAATATTTTGCCTAGAGGTATACAAAATAATGGTGGTAAATAAGGAGGTCCTGTTCAAAAGTTTTCAGGGTCCTCCTCCTAATACTGTATGCAAAAAAACAAACGATTTTGCAGTGATGTTAGCTAGGCATTTGACAATGGTATGAATATATAGTGAGTTGAATCCTAAAACTGACATTCAAGTTGCATACAACGGTAGTCAGTCACGCATAACCAATGCTTGGTTTTGATAAATACACAAGCATAAGTTGTGTATATAGAAAGTGCAGACGAAAATATGTCTGCGCGATCAGTAGCCACATACACAGTGCTCCATGGTCGTAAGAGAAGCACTAGAATGTGTGCTGGTGGTGCAGGAACGAATATGACTGCACCAGAACAAATACCAGCCCTGGTATGTATAGCAGCGTTGCCTGGTTTTCAAAGAATTTTTGCGGTGCCTAGGATATTGCCAGAGCGCCTACTTCGGCTGATAAGAAGTATAATAACTCCGCTACAGAGACCGGGGAGTAATTAATAAATAAGTTGCGGTCCAGATTAACCTCCCAGGATAGTAGTCGGAGTACAGCTCGGGATCCAAAGAATAGTGCTATACGAAATGGTCTTAGCATAAACTGATACAAATATCTCTAAGGATCACCCGAGGGCCCCTGACGTGCGCGTTTCGCCCACAGCTCATCAGAGGGGAACCGATGTGTGGGAAATAACCAATATTATAAAGGTAAGTGAGCAGTTCTGATTGGTGTAATTTGAAAATGGTTAATCGTTTTTAGCCTATCAGAATGGGGCTTGGGGATGACGTAACTAAATTGTCCGAGTTCACCCGGACCCCGGTATCAGGGAATTAAACTCCTTCAAGTCTTTATAGCAAAACAATAAGATGGAAACTGTATAAGTTTTGCTAGACTGTACTCAAATGCTATCTAGCGAGTAGTAGGTAAGGGTCAGGAGGAACAATGAGTGGTGGATGTAAAATACTGTTAAATGGGAGAGTATATTTGCTCGAACGATAGTGAAATTATATAAATACATATGAATGATCACAGTAGGATTGTTCCATCTAGTGATCGTTTTGTAGGTTAAACCAATGACTACGATCAAAACAAATATTCCCATATGTAATAATAATCATCAGGGATCGCCAAGGATCCTTTATCATTGAGGCTCATTTAGAATGTCTATTTAGAAATATGTATTTTAGTTAATAGCTACCCATGGTCTTAGGTGAATTCAATATACAAGGTTTAGAATGATTTGCCTAAGAATAGGGTACAGCACACCAAGGCTGTTATAGGAGTGCCGATTGTGATAAAAAATCTCATAGCAAAAGGACTAAATGTTGTCCGTGAGTTAATGCAAAAACCGGACAATACCTACATACATAGAAAAGCACCTGTTGTGATTGTAACTTTTACAACAGATGTATATGCTGTAGTGTGCGTTTCTAAACGTAGTGTGATGTGCTGATATATACAGCACAAATTATATATATGTGAGTTCTAAAATGTACTGTATTAGAATGATGAAAAGAGTCACCATATTAGTTGAGGGACCTTGGAATGACATTGATGTACAATTACTGTACAATTTCAGTTAGTGTTGTTTAATGTCCTGGCTTATGGCTGTTAGAACTAAGGAGCTGAGATTATAATTACGAGCTGTGATAGAGATTGTTCTAAATCCTAATAGTTAGTGGATGAAGGGGGTAAAATTAAATTCCTCATTAAGGCCCCTTGGTGTTAAGGTTTGGAACTCATATATCCATCTTGACTCTTTCTGTAATAGTATCAGGTTGAAGTTGCCTTTTCTCGAGTTCAAAGTGACTCTTTCTAAGGCTTGAAAAGATAGGTGATTTGGATTGCCATCATGGAAGTTTTGAACATGGTTGGCGACAGGGGTACTCAGATTTAGATTTTTAACAGAATTGACATGTTGTAGGATGCGTCTCCTAAATTCCTGATAGGTTGGTCTGGTAGATCAAAGACTTTGGCTTCTTTCTTGGGTCATGGCTTTCTGAAGCGCTTTTTTAAGGATTCTGTTAGGATATCCTTTGTTTCTAAATCGGATTCTTAGTCTGTTTGCCGCAGCACGGAAGGACTCGTCATTAGAGCAATTCCTTCTAGCTCTAAGATACTGGCCGTATGGTATATCGCCCTTGAGGCGATATGGATGAAAACGTTGCCAATGTAGAAGGCTGTTTGATGCCGTGCTTTTCTTGAATAGTTCTGTATTGACAGTTCCATCCATATTTAATAGAATTCTGAGGTCTAAGAATTCTAATTGCATTTCATGGATCACATGTGTAAATTTTAATCTAATCTGATTATCGTTGAGTTCGTTGACCATATCAATGAAATTGGAACAAGAACTGGTCCAGAATATCAGGATATCATCAATATATCTTAACCATTTGTAGATATACCGATGATATAGACTAGTTGTTATATCTCTAAGGATGGTTTCTTCCCACCAAACCAAGTATAAATTTGCGTAGCTTGGGGCACAAGCCGTGCCCATAGCTGTACCACGTAGGTGAAGATAGTATATACCATCAGTATATACCGTCAAAGACAAAATAGTTGTGAGTCAAGACAAAATCCAAAAGTGACAATATTAACTCAATTTGTTCGGAATTGTATTTGGTAGACTTTTATAGAAAGTAGGATGTTGCACACAAACCTTTGTCATGGGGGATGTTATTATACAAAGCAGGCTAGCAAGAAGTGTGTATGGGGGGTACCACCAAATGTTCCAATGTTAGGAGAGTTCGTTTGGTGTCCTGTACATATGAGTCTAGATTGGTGACAAATGGATGGAGTCATTTCTCTAGAAATTTACTGACTGTTTCAGTCAGGGAGTTATTGCCAGAGATGATTGGCCTTCCTGGTGGGTTAGTGAGGCACTTATGGACTTTTAGAAGGCAATAGAAAGATGAAATGGTCAGACTGCTATTGGGAATCATAAATTGGTACTCTTCCCTTTTGATTATATCTCTTTCTAGTGCCTGTGTTAGTAAAGTTCTGAGTTCGGTGAGGAATGCATAGTGGGATCCTGAGGAAGTACTCTGTATTGAGTGATATCTTCCAAATGTTCCATACACATGTTGATATATTTTTCTTGGTCAATTAGCACTATGTTTCCTCCTGTCAGGGTGGGTGCCCGGGACCCAGACACTGTCCGGGCGGCGGTGCGAGGACCGGGACCCAGTATGCCTGATGATAAGTGGGAGTCTTTAGCGTGAGAGTGGATAGGTCAGGGTCTGGTGCAGGGTAACCGCACGCACCCTGGTGTTGAGTACCAGCGTTTGTGCAGCCACATACCAGAACCCTGATTCAGCTTATGCGGATCCCAGGAACTTGGAATTAAGGCTCTGCAGCAGGAGTGTATCCAGTACTGAAGCAAGGCAAGACTAGAGATAGGCACCATACATGAAAACAAGGCAAAACTAGGAGAACCCAGAACCAGAGCAGGACAGAAAGCAGAACCCAGAACATGTACACAAAACATGAGGAAAACAAGAACATAACATGGGCATGACTGGACAGGACTGTACATAGACTGGGATTACAAAATAAAACAAGACAAGAGATACAAGGTAAAACAAGAGGAGAAATAACTAAGCACTATATATGGATTTAGTTACTGTCACATATTCATCCGCTTATAAAAATGTGGTTAATGGCATTTACTGTCCACACAGGAAAAGTTGTGCCGAGCAGCAACCAAATCCACAGAAGGGTTAATGCTGTGCAGCAATAATGCAAATGGGAACCTGGTAACTGCCTTTGGGGTCAAAGGCCGGTTACAACCTATCAGATCTAGAGGAGGGGTATTTAGGCCCAGTTCTCATCCTGCTCAGTGCCCTGTCGTGGTTTCCTTTGTGGTTGTCCGAGAGCGCGTCCCTGATTCAAGTTTCTTCTGGTTTTTGACTTTGGCTTTGATTTTGACTTCCCTGTATTCTGTATCCCTGACTTCTGGCTTTCTCTTATCATTGTGTCTCTTTCTGTATCCCCTGACCTCGGCAAGTATCCTGACTATTCTTTGGTACGTTAAGTCCGGCCATTCTAAGGCCCGGTAATACGTTACCTATTAGTCATCTGTGTGACACAATTCTACGTGCTGGATCAACTAGTAATCCTGACAGTTACATTATATGATCATACATTGCATAAGCCTGCCAACAACGCCAATGTACCCCATATCTGGCAGGTCCTACACTGTCTAATGTATGCTAAAACAACCAAAGAAGACATATATAGCACTTACCTGCAAGAAAGGGCAGAAGCCTTGAGCAGCTGCCTGCAGGAACACTGAAACAAAAAGGAATGATAGAAAACAAATGGGTTTGGCAACATAAAACGAACATTTAAAGGAAACCTGGAGACTGGGAATCACAGGGATGGATTACCGGAATGAACCCAGAAATCCCAGCAATAAAGAAAACCAGACATAGACTAAAAAAACAGAAAAACCAAGAAAAACTAAACAAGAATTGTAAAAGAGTACTGGATACCAGAAGCCAAGGCCAGACATCTCCACAGAACAGAGCAGGATGTGACATAACGCCCCTCTTAAGGAGCGAACTCCGGACGCTCCAAACAGCTCCCAGGCAGAGACCAGGAATGACAAGCGGATCCTGCAACGAAGTCCTATTGACTCCGGACGCTCCAAACAGCTCCCAGGCAGAGACCAGGAATGACAAGCGGATCCTGCAACGAAGTCCTATTGACTTCCACAGAGGCAAGTATCACCCACCGGAGAGGCCTCCTGCATAGGAACCACCAGCAATGAATGGAGATCACCGCCAGAACAGGAGCACTGCCACAAAACCGGAATCCGAACCGGAACAAAGCATCACAAGATGGCACCTGCAGAGACCACCGAACTGCTTAGCAGATCGACCACCTCCAAGACAGGAATCAGACAGACTGAACAAGAATGAGAAAGTCATCTCCAGCAGACTGGTCCAGATACAGGTACTCTTGTATGCTGCATAATCCAGGCAGGACAGGATACACACAGGGCAGATCAGGAAAGCTGCAAAGTCCACTCCATGAAGGCAAGTATCACCCACCGGAGAGGCCTCCTGCATAGGAACCACCAGCAATGAATGGAGATCACCGCCAGAACAGGAGCACTGCCACAAAACCGGAATCCGAACCGGAACAAAGCATCACAAGATGGCACCTGCAGAGACCACCGAACTGCTTAGCAGATCGACCACCTCCAAGACAGGAATCAGACAGACTGAACAAGAATGAGAAAGTCATCTCCAGCAGACTGGTCCAGATACAGGTACTCTTGTATGCTGCATAATCCAGGCAGGACAGGATACACACAGGGCAGATCAGGAAAGCTGCAAAGTCCACTCCATGAACTCCAAGTGCCTACGGCAATACTGTCAGGGTGGTGGTCCGGTGCCCAGGACCCAGACACTGTCCGGGCGGCGGTGCGAGGACCGGGACCAAGTATGCCTGATAAGTGGGAGTCTTTAGCGTGAGAGTGCATAGGTCAGGGTCTGGTGCAGGGTAACCGCACGCCCCCTGGTGTTGAGCACCAGCGTTTGTGCAGCCACATACCAGAACTCTGATTCAGCTTATGCGGATCCCAGGAACTAGGAGCTTGGAATTAAGCAGACCTCCCAGGAGCTGAATAGGGAGGCTCTGCAGCAGGAGTGTATCCAGTACTGAAGCAAGGCAAGACTAGAGATAGGCACCATACATGAAAACAAGACAAAACTAGGAGAACCCAGAACCGGAGCAGGACAGAAAGCAGAACCCAGAACATATACACAAGACATGAGGAAAACAAGAACAGGGCAGGACAGGACTGTACATGAACTGGGAATACAAGACAAAATAAAACAAGACAAGAAAACCAGACATAGAATAGAAAACCAGAAAACCAAGAAAAACTAAACAAGAATTGTAAAAAGAGTACTGGATACCAGAAGCCATTGTCAGAATGATCCGCAGCTAGGAACAGGATGTGACACCTCCTTTGTCCGAGGATTTAATAATTAGATCTTTGTTGTTACTAAGCGTTTTATATCAATTGTTTTTTTAACTATACTATTAAAAGCTATATATTAATACATAAGGGCACTCTCCACATGAGAATAAGCAGGGACAAACACATACCCACTGCTCTGCTTCCACAGGGCCACTCCAACAACCCGAAGGAGAGCTTACCCTGCACGAGGCAAAACAAGAGACTCTAAGCTGCCGACACACCAGCCCAGCCGATCCACACACAGTCGTACCCCCACACCTGGCTGTAAACCGACATTCCCGCTGAATACCCCCGGCACAGCCGACTTCACCACCTTCCAACGGAACTGTAATGTATTCCCTGAACAATTGAGCATTAGCAATAGGGATGAGGTAGCATACACTTCCCACGTTCCTACAATAGCTACTGTCTGCTACATATAGGGAGGAGGAGCACAACAGGGGGGTGGAATTTATATATTAAACACAAAAAAAAACCCAAAACAATGAAAACCAACAAAAATAACAAATAATTTAGAGGTCCGCACTTGACTCACACCATCCAACAAAACCAGGGAGCACAAGAAAAGCAATGGTACACCCACTAACACCTACACTTTGATAGACTATATCACCATGAAGAGAGCGAACCCACAGTACTACAGACTCTACCATATAAAAGAAAAACAGGGTCAGATACAACGGGGCCATTCACACTTGCACCCACAGGGCCACCAACTAAGCCTGGCCGACAACTTATGAACGTAAAATAAGGTAGACTAGCAGCACGACCAAGCATGAAACCACGTAAGCCAAAAACTACATTTAGATAGCCTAGTAATGCACCAGGGTAACCGTATGTGATGTATAAATGTATGTATACAAGATAACTGTATTGATAACTGTGTGGTGGTGGCCTCAGCTCATGCTCAGCGACATACCCCCGCCCCCCAATAACCCACCCTAACCTACAAGCTACTCCACCTTCAGGGAACACACCTGGAAACTTGGCAGTACACCAGGCGAGGTTGGCGGTACGTGAGCGTGGCACAGGGCAGGCTGGACATAAATCCAAACAGGATAATACTGGTGCCTAAAACTACACTTACGTTCCATACATAAGTATACACAGAACGTAAAGCTGACATGTTACTGTATCCCCCCCTTCTAAACCCCATGCACAACTACAGTGCTCTCAGCGCTCCTCCCCTTCAGTAGACCACCTCCGCACTAGGATAACATACCTAGCAGGTTCCACCCCCTCCACCTACACATACAATCATCCCTTCCTAACTCTGGGCGTCCAACAGGGGAGGGCATCTCTCTCTGCCCCCCCAACAATTTCCAGACAATAGCTGCACTTGACTTATCATCCCAACAAAAGTTTAATGGTATAGGGGACACTCCCGGTGACAAGGTTCATGACCCAGACCCCCAGATGGCAGAAAACCTGATGGAGGCTAGGGTCCAGGTACCCCCCCGTGGTCTGGCAAGGCATAAGACCAGACAGGTACACTTGTACCCCACCTGCACCCTCGTCCCTCTATCCCCCCCATGTCCCACCCAGTTTGCACATCTCCACAGTTCACCCCAACCCCTACCCTAATCATATTCTGGTCATTGACTGATACAACGAGCACCCCCCGACAGGAATCCCACCAATGCAGATGGCTTGGGGAGCAGAGGTGGATGAGGGCTCCTACCAGCACCATGTCCTTACATTACTACTCCATTAGAGACCCCTTCACCCCAATACCATGACCATAAAATTATCCTCACTCAATGTTAAGGGCCTTAACGCCCCTCGCAAGCGACGCACACTTTTTAGGGAACTGAAAAGACTAAACCCGGACGCAAGAGACGCATCTGCCTAGGTCCGCTCAGGTCTCCCACCGCGACCATACCTACCGCGTAGTTGCGGAAGCACGAGCCTTCCAAAAATGAAATGGGGTAGCTATCCTCGTCCACAAGAGATGCCCTATACATCTCACCCAAGAAACAATAGATCCTGAGGGCAGATACATAATAGCGACAGGCCGAATCCACACACAAACCATACACCTGATCAACATATACGCTCCCAACACCCCATCACCACAGTTCTGGAACCATACGTCAGACACCGTCTTGTCAATACCTACAGGAGTGGTACTACTGGGAGGCGATTTTAATGCCACCCCCTCTCCAGCAGTCGACAGGAGCACACGCCCGGGTCTAGCTAGATCCCACGGCATGGGTGCACAAGATAACCAACTACACAACTTCATCCGTAAAATGGGACTCATAGATGCATGGAGAGCACAACATCCCAGTCATAAAGACTATACTTACTACTCCCCCCCCCCCCAAGACACCTACTCACGCATTGACCTCTTCCTGACTAACCAAACGGACTTCACAAAAACTCAAAAAACAGGCTCCATTGCCTGGTCAGACCACGCAGACATCGCAATTTATTTAGACGGCCTACACAGCCCCACCCCGTGGACATGGGGAATCAACACCTCCCTCCTAAAAGACCCACAAGTCGTAGCAAACGTACAAAAAACAGCTAAATATATACTTCACGGAAAATCTAACACCAGATGTCCCAATGACAGTGATATGGGCAGCACACAAGGCCGTAATCCAAGGCCACCTCATCAAATTAGCGACACACAAGAAGAAAATCAAAACCCCCAAATTCACACAGCTATTAGACACCCTCCGCACAGCGGAACAACGCCACAAAATGGACCCAAACCCGCAAACACTTCAACACCTACACGACACACGCCTATCCATTAGGCAACTGCTGATAGACGACACAGCACGTGCACTGACATGGACCAAGCGGACGTACTACGACAAATCAGATAAAATGGACACCCTACTGGCCCGCACGCTACGTCCCAGAACACAACGCCCCCACATTATGTCCATACGAGCCCCAGGTGGCTCCATGAAAACCTTGCTGACAGAGATAGCGCAAATCTTTACATCCTTTTATGAAGCCCAATACAACCACACCCCCCCCCATTTGTGACACCTCCACCACGGCTGCCTGCCAGAGAACCTTAGAATTCCTAAAACGCCTAAATCTACCCAAACTCCATACCGCAACCATTGCTGAGCTATCAGCTCCGATCAACAAGGACGAAATCAATTTGGCCATCTCATCCCTAAAAAGCAATAAAGCCCCAGTGCCTGATGGCTACGAGGGAAGCTACTACAAAACCTTTCACGAGGAACTGCTCCCACACATGGAAACCCTATTCCAAGATCTAATGGAAGGGACCCCACCTACTAAAGACATGACGCAAGCGCACATTATACTCCTACCCAAACCAGACAAAGACCATGCTCAACCAGAGGCATACCGACCCATCTCACTCATAAATCATGACAGCAAAATTCTGGCCCAAATATTGGCAACACGACTTAACCCACACTTAACACGCCTCATTCACGCAGACCAAGTGGGGTTCATCCCCGGCAGACAGTTATTTGAAAATACAAGACGAAACATTGACACAATCTGGACGCTCACTACAACCAAAACACCAGCGCTAGCCCTCTCACTCAACGCTGAAAAAGCGTTTGACAGTGTGAACTGGCCCTACATGTTCAAACTATTGGAACACATAAACATACCCCCTTCCTTCATCACGGCAGTATGTGCACTATATACCAATGTGACAGCACAAATAAAGATGACGGGGTCAAGCAGCCCACAATTCAACATACATAACGGTACCCAACAAGGATGCCCCCTCTCCCCGCTACTCTTTGTATTAACTCTCGAACCCCTCCTTCAGGCAATCAAGGAACACCCCGAAGTTACAGGAGCTAAGATAGCAGACCAAGAGTTCCTGGTATCAGGATATGCGGACGACATCCTCCTCACCTTGACTAACCCCACCACTTCCATGCAAGCACTAATGCCCCTTCTGCGGACATATAGCGCACTATCAGGATACAAGGTTAATATGGAGAAATCCAGCGCCCTCCCACTCCTCCAACACAAAATTAGATCACCCCAATCACCTCAGATTACCACATACGCATATCACCCACCTATCTTTCTTACCTCGGTATTAAATTAGCAGCAGACCCCACGGCACTTCACAAACTAAATTATAGCCCCCATAATCACCAGACTTATAGTGGACATGGAGACCTGGGCAGACAAACCAATATCATGAATCGGGAGGATTCATTCGGTCAAGATGAATGTCCTACCCCGCATCCTGTTCTTGTTTCAGGCCCTACCCATCCCTATAATGAAGCATGACCTAATGCCATTACAGCGGACAATTGATCGCTTCATTTGGCACAACAAGAGACATAGAGTAGCCCGCAATATACTATACCATCCCAAAGCGAGAGAAGGCTTAAGCCTACCACACCTACACTTCTATTACATTGCGGCCCACCTGACACAAATAGCAATGTGGTATACCCCCCCCAGAAACCAGGAGGTGTGTTGACTTGGAATCTCTGATCATGAAATCAGATCTCCCAGAGTTCTACATATGGACCCCGAAAGAGCACAGTGCACTCCTGAGAACCACATGCCCAGCCATCACTAACTCAATCCAAGTATGGGACAAATACGCCATAAAATACAAACTAACAACAGCAACCTCCCCCCTCACTCCCATATACAGAAATAGGGCTTTTACTCCAGGCATGAGACCTAGGGATTTTAAAGGCCTAGAAAGGGCCTACCTTCAACGAGTCCACAAACTGTACACAGGCGACACAATAATTCCTTCCACGGAATTACAAACTAGAACAACCCTGAACCCTGCAGATTTTTTCAGGTACCTGCAGCTAAGAAACTACGCTAACCAAGAGTCTGTGAAAATAGCCGCCAAAACTAAACTGACATTCTTTGAAAAAATATGCCAAGCAGAACGCTAACAAAAGGGCATGATCTCCCTCCTTTACTCCCACCTCTGCTCCACCACACGGGAATGGGGCGCCCTCCACTACACCGACAAATGGGAAACCGACCTAGAGGAAGCTTTAGATGGCATAGACTGGCAGGACATATGGGAGGCAAACACTAAAACCTCCATCTGCATCACAATGCAGGAACAGTCATACAAAATGATGTTCAGGTGGTATACCACCCCGGTTTAATTATACCACATGAAAAAGATGCCCACAGACCTCTGCTGGCGAAACTGCGGAGAGAAAGGGACATGTGCTCACATGTGGTGGTACTGCCCTAAGATTACGATTTTCTGGACAGCAATTCAAGCACTTCTAGCCCAAATTATGGACAGACCAGTAGAACTAAACCCATGGTCATTCCTGCTTGCCAGACACCAAGACGATTGGCCCAAACCAGACCAACAACTGTTCAATAAAATAACCTTAGCAGCCAGAAGGGCAATGGCCCAAACCTGGCTACAACCATACCCCCCCCCAGTGCCCGTAGTGATCAATAAGATTCAAAGAATGCCATCTTATGGACAAACCCAAAGCCCGAGTGTCACATCATGCCTTGTTCTGCGGATCAGTCTGGTGATGGCTTCTGGTATCCAGTACTCTTTTTACAATTCTTGTTTAGTTTTTCTTGGTTTTTTGGTTTTCTATTCCATGTCTGGTTTTCCTTATGCTAGGTTTTCTGGGTTCATTACATTATTCCGTCCCTGGAATTCCCAGTCTCCTGGATTCACTTATATGTTTGTTTTATGTTGCCACACCCGTTTGTTTTCCATTTTCCTTTTGTTTCAGGGACCTGCAGCAGTGTTTCAAGTCTCTGCCCTTTCTTGCAGGTAAGTGCTATTGTGGTTTAGTATGGTTCTTTTAGTGAACATTAGGCAGTGTAGGACCTGCCGTATATGGGGTACATTGGCGTTGTGGCAGGCTTATGCAATGTATGATCATATAATGTAACTAAATCCCCATACTATTCATATATAGTGCTTAGTTATGTCTCCTCTTGTTTTGCCTATTATATCTTGTCTTGTTTTATTTTGTTAACCCAGTCCATGTACAGTCCTGTCCTGTCCTGCTCCTGTTTAGTTAATGTTCCCTTATGTATTGTGTACATGTTCTGGGTTTAGCTTCCTATCCTTGTCTGGTTCTGGGTTCTACTAGTTCTGTCTTGTTTTCATGTTTGGTGCCTGTTCTAGTCTTGCCTTGTTTCTGTACTGGATACATGTCTGCTGCAGAGCCCCCTATCCAGTTCCTGGGAGGTCTGCATATCAAGCTCCTAGTTCCTGGGATCCGCTGTAGCTGCATCAGGGTTCTGGTATGTGGCCGTGCAAACGCTGGTGCTCAACGCCAGAGGACATGTGATTACCCTGCACCAGGCCCTGATAGTCCATTACCACGCTGAGACTCACAACTCCCCTTCTCATCAGGCACTCAGGGGTCCCGGTTTCCGTACCGCCACCCGTGACACCGAGTAAGAGGCTCCACCAAAGCCTTCACCAAGACTTGGGAACTTTGGGAAACCTACACTGAATGATAAGGGCATAGAAACAGACAGTCACATGTTCCAGATTGGGTGCAGAACAATAAGGAGTCATGGATCGAGATGTCTTGTTTGTTGGAAAAGCCAGCCTGTGATGTTCCTTGGTAACTTGAATGCGATTATGTGACTATTTTGATCCATAATTTGAAATTCAATTGAATTCTCACTTTAGTGAATAACTCTGATTGTCATATTACAAATGAAGACTTACAGCTGAATACTATTTTTCTATGATGCAATGCACATAATTTGATTCCCAGTCAAAAAAACTAGTTTATGTAAATCTGCTACTGGGCTGATTCACATTTTGGTTCACAGAAGCACAATAAGGTATTATGGTATTGGGTGAAAAAAAGTTGAGATATCACCCTTATTGTACAGTCTATGAATAGAAACTGGGCTACCAATATATTTGGTTACTGATCCTGAGTGCCAGTTGTACTGAAAAATCGCTAGTTGGAATAAGATAGGATTTTGTAAGTGTCAATGGAGATTTCAACAAGATAAAACATACCTCTCCTATATACACACATATTCAACATCAAACACACCCTGCCTTCGGGGGCCTTCTGGGCTTTTATTTTTGTAACTAACAACTGACAATAAAAATGGATTGACACTCACAAAATCACAGATTTTGAAAGATTTCGATGATGGAAACTTGCTCAACTTTGCATAATTGGCCTGGCAATGATATTCAGAAACTCGTGTTATTAATATTCTGCATGGTTAGTCAACCTATTGTACAGCACTACAGAATTTGTTGGTTCTTTATAAATAAAAATATTAATAATTTAATGTTTGTCAACTAAAACATATAGAATATATATCGAACAACGCAGTGAAAAGAACCACTTGTAGATTGTAGCCAGTTAGTGACAACTTGGTTATTCAAGGATAAATGCTGGTCTGGACCTATAACCTCTGTACCAGAGATTGCTGGGAGAGGCATGAATGTTGTGGAATCATTGTTAATAAGAAAGACATGCCCTTGCATGTCAAAAGGTACCTGCATTGTATAGACTTGGCACTTGACTTCCACTTTAGAGATAACTCCTTAGAGATAAGGATTTCTAAGAATCTCTAAGTACTAAAAGTTGTTTCAGTTATGTGAACGGCGTCTGTGTCAGAAGCTGCATGTGAATCAAATGGATGCC
Source organism: Pelobates cultripes (assembly GCA_933207985.1). NCBI lineage: Eukaryota > Metazoa > Chordata > Amphibia > Anura > Pelobatidae > Pelobates > Pelobates cultripes. The sequence continues at coordinate 199,187,728 of OW240916.1, forward strand.
ATGCAAGAGCAACTGAGAGTGTAGTGGCTGCACTTTATTATTCTGTGTGTGACCCTCTGCCAAAGGTGGCATTGTAGGCCGAAGACAACCATGACACCAAATACGGTCACCGAAAAAAGAAAGCTCTCAAACCACCATGAATTGGTTTCTGCTAGGCTGGGGTAAATGAGTTTATTTTTGAACTATGAAGTGAAGGATAGATTCAACCTGTGATTGTGGATCAGGTAAAGTTCTTGGGACAGGAAGGCTCATGAAAACATGTCTTTATTGAAGTGTATTGTTACATTGATTGAAGTTAAGTTGGAACGTTGGGCTCCCCTTTTTTGAGACCAAAAGGGCTAATAATATATTAGAATCACTTTTATTGCAGCCACAGGAGATTCTCTTCACTGCTGCTTGATACGCCTCCTGTGAAGACCTAATTACTGATGACATGTGTCTAGTGAGATACGTCTTATAGAGAAAAATTGGGACAGCAATTACTGTGATATGAAAACATGAAAGAGTTCAAAACATGGCAAAAAAAGAGATCAAAACATGGCAAAAAAAAATAGAGAGATCACATTTTCCATACCAAAAGAAAGACCAAAAGAGATATTGACGGATTTCTTTTTGGTATGGAAAATGTGATTTATTTTTTAAAAGAACCTTCCTTATGGATGATTTTATTATTTGTGAATACAAACATGGTAATTTTAGATTAGTAGATAATCTCCAAAAGTCACCACTTGTTGATAAAGTGGTTTGAGCTCTTTTTCCTCTATAAGAAATATATGAACCTCTCTTTCAAACAATATTACTGTAAAAGATTTTATTGTGCAGTAACATATATATGTATATACATGCATATTATACTTTATAAGAATATTTTTATTCACTCCTGAAAGTATGGAGAGTCCACAAACTATCTTGGTGGGGCAGGATTAATACAATCAAAGCTTAAATAATCCCGAAATGGACATCCAAGTTCCGCATGCTTCCCCGCTTGATAACCATACACTGGTTAAATATAATTCAAAGTAGCATTAATAATTATATTTGGAAAGGCAAAAGGCCCAGAATCAATACTTTTACTCTCTCAAAGAAGGGTTATCAGGGTGGCATGGGGTATCCCTTAATCAGTCAGATATATCAAGCGAATATGCTGGTTCATACTAGTAAATTGCAAATAAAGGAGGCACAACTCCAAGTATGGTACAAAATTGAATCCCATAGATGCTAGTAAAAAACTTAGAATCTCTTTTATGGGGCGATGAAAGTAATAATTATTCACTTTGCAACTTATCGGCAAAATCCTCCATGATTCTTCTTCAAATCCTAAAAGAGTGGAAAATTAATTTTAAAAAACTGAATATTAATAATAAAATCCTAGAAAAAATTCATATCGAATCTTTAGAACAAATCTTGTCGGATATAAATTTAAAAAAACTGGTACAGAAATTCTCCTTATATAATATCAGATCTTTATAATAGACAGCAACTGAAAAGTTTTGAAGAGTTAAAAATTTTACTAGATCTACCGTCTAGAGAAGTGTTTAAAGGACCACTCTAGGCACCCAGACCACTTCAGCTTAATGAAGTGGTCTGGGTGCCAGGTCCAGCTAGGGTTAACCCATTCTTTCATAAACATAGCAGTCTCAGAGAAACTGCTATGTTTATGAATGGGTTAAGCCTTCCCCCTAATCCTCTAGTGGCTGTCTCATTGACAGCCACTAGAGGCGCTTGCGTGCTTCTCACTGTGATTTTCACAGTGAGAGCACGCAAGCGTCCATAGGAAAGCATTGTAAATGCTTTCCTATACGGCTGAATGCCGCAGCTCTTGCCGCTGCGCATTCAGCCCAGGAGGAGGATCGGAGGAGGAGAGGAGGCAGAGAGCTCCCCGCCCAGCGCTGGAAAAAGGTAAGTTTTTAACCCTTTCCCCCTTCCAGAGCCGGGCGGGAGGGGGTCCTTGAGGGTGGGGGCACCCTCAGGGCACTATAGTGCCAGGAAAACGAATATGTTTTCCTGGCACTATAGTGGTCCTTTAATTTTCTCCGTATTATAAGTTTCCTTAAAGAAAACTTGATATCCCTGGACAGTAGAGATGGGGATCTGGTTACAAAATTATTTACAGGATATGAAGTCAAACATGTGACATCGATTGCTATAGAATTGATAAGATTGAAGGGCGGTCAGGATATTCCCAAGGCACTAATAAAATGGGAAACTGAATTAGCGATAAATATACCACAGGATTTGTGGTGTAAGTCTTTTTTGAGGACAAAATAATATATCCATTGTTTGAATATTTTGGAAACTTTTATTAAAATTGCATACAGATGGTATATGGTCCCTGTACGACTAGCAAAAATTTCACAGACTAAACCGCCTAATTGTTGGCGCTGTTTTCAGACAGACGGATCGTTGCTACACATTTGGTGGTCCTGCCCCAGAATTAGATCCTTGTGGAATCTGAACTTTAACCCCTTAAGGGCCAAACTTCTGGAATAAAAGGGAATCATGACATGTCACACATGTCATGTGTCCTTAAGGGGTTAATCTTGTCTATTTGTTAGAGGATAAATCCTTTGAACAAAAGGCAGAGTTAGCTCTATTACATATAATAGGTCCAGATACGAACCAAGAAACTGATATGGCTCTTATTCATTGTTTATTGGCAACTAAGATCTTAATTGCTAGACATTGGAGACGTATATAGAGGTTCCCACTAAGGACCAACTTAAATCCCAAGTTTTATACCAGTTATAGATGGAAAAAAGGTGTATACTCTACGAATGTAATTTCAAATCATAGAATATTGTAACTATATTAACCCTTTTAGAAAGGACTAACAAGTTCTAAATATTGAGAATTAAGGGATCTAACATGCAAAGACGATCCTTGATACGGTTATTTTGATTGGCTAGGGTTTTAGGTCTATTTATTACTGTTTAATTAGTTGGATGTATTTTTGGCTCTGAGCTTATCCCTTTTTTGTTTCTTTGGGGGGGTTTTGGTAGTAAGTGGTGAGCTCTCTGACCTAGTACTATGCTGTGATGGAGAATGACCAATATTGTTTGTCTTGTCTTGTTTGTTTATTTCTTATCTGTGTTGTCAAATGTATTTGGAAGGTCTATGCAGATTTTTCTATAAAAGTACAATATATACTTCTGCTTAGTAATTGTATGTTTTGGGGAGGATTGTCATACTCCCTTTCATTTTATAGTAAGGTGTGTAAGGCATTTCATCCTTTGACCTAGGCAGCACAATGTCTTGGGCCAGCCCTGGCTATCAGTATTATGAAATTCACTGTTAACATGCTATGCAGCTATACACTAACCACACCGCATGCACTGAGCAAGGGGCTTAAAGATAGGGGTTAAAGACGGTGATATAAGCCTCACGAACTTAAAAGAACTAAGCTGCACTTGGGGTGGGGGAACTATCGGTAGGGGGGGAGAGGCGCAAGACATGGACTCTGCTCGCACCGGAGGAAACTGAGTCAAGGACTACAGTAGCTAATACTTTGATGGTATAAGGGTTTTAAAGGTTTAAGGTTATAAGGTTTGAAGTTTACACGGTTTGCTCAGACACACATTGGGGGAATATACAAAGGCCCCATGCACCTCCACTGCTGAACCCCAGGACACTAGGATGGCAACAACACACCGCTAATAGGCCAGCCAAAACCCCTAGTCTGTCGATATATGGGTACTGATGACTCGACATGTAACTGAAATATATCTTGCAACTCCATAAACTGGTCACTACGTCACCACGTTGCCCACGATAACGTATACGGAGCGCTGTGGTAGCTGAAACTGGTTCCACAGGCAGCAATGAAGTGTGCCCCCCACCCCTACCTGCTGCCTGGGGGGGGCGTGGGCCTAGCGGCAGCGGTGCCTACATGCATGTCGCAACGATATGATGTGCAGGGGGGCGCGCCGCCGGTGGGCCGACTGGGCCTCCCCGGTATGCCGACATGTGTGCACTGATAACTTAATATGTAACTGAAATATATTGTGCAAACCAATAGGCCAGCTGTCATAGCATCGCGTTGCTTAGAATAAAGTGTGTGGCGGGGTGTGGTGACTGAAAATAGCTCTATAGGCATCAAGGGGCTGTGCCCCCCCATCCCGCCCCCCACGCCTAGGGTTGGGGGAGGTGGGGGCCTGATTGTGACAGTTCCTCCAAGCATGCAGCAACATCTGACCCCCATGTCAACCTTACTAATAATAACCAGTGAAAACACCCCACGCCCCCCACATGAGCACAGTCCCGTAGGACGAAGCAAAATCCCAGACCCCCACCCTATTGTCCACTATGAGAGCAAAAAGGAATGACAGAACATGGGGGGGAAACCCAGGAGACCAACCATTGCGGAAACACCTAAGGACGGAATGGACTGAGGTGGAGATGGGAAGACAGGGGGAACGGGGGACCGGCAAGGATGGGAACCACAACTTAAAGTAGGGGAAGGGGAAGCTCTTACCATAGGTGACATCGCGGTTACGAGATCCAAAGCAACGTAAAGAAGGGGAGCGACTTGGGAGACGGGACACTATAACAACGGCAACACCAAACCTATACAACCAGGCATAACCAGCAAAAAGACCGCACGCGCTGGGGGGCCCATGCAATATGCCAAGACTGGACCATTCCCAAACAATCACTAAGACCAGGTGACCCCACCCAAAAGCTGCACTCCGAATCACTATTACCATTAAAGAAGTCTGTACGGCGGTGTCCCATTAAAGTGGGACACCGCCGTACAGACTTCTCACCCGTGCCCATACTAAACCCTCAAGACCGCCACACTGAGCCTTAGCGTTCAACATGCAACCAATCACCAATGAGACGGATAGCCCACGAGACGGGTACACTTGGACCAACCCCTCCACTCAAACACACCATTCCTCAAACACACCATACGGGAGACCACAACCACGACCCCGACCTACACCTGTGTAGACACAGACTACCGAGGGGAACACTGCCTTGCTGCCCTAGTTAACACTAAGTGGCGGTTCGGCATTGCCATCCAACTCGGTTACACAGGTACCTTATCCCTACAGGGACTAATACCCCAGACACCCATGAAACAAAACAGGCAACAACACACAAGCCCATAACAAGCACTATTTTTTTTTATAATTCTTTATTTTTGTAGTGCATAGTTAAGTAACAGTCTCTTGTAAGGTACCCCAAAGGCAATCCTCCAGCGTTTCATATTTATGTGTTACATTGGGGTTTAGGAGAAACATGCACAATTTTTAGGGTTATTAAGTAACGATTAATACAATTCATTGCATACAAGTTTGATTAGTTATGTCTCGTCAAAAAGGTTAGTGAAATTTTTAAAACATCAACAGTGAGATTGCAATGCTATCTTTCTTAACAAGTAATGCGTTAGGTCATGTATGATATATATGAGGACATGCTTAAATATTATATTATGACATGCTTAAATATTGTATTTACTATGAGACACACGTTTAGGTACCATGCAGACAGATTGGGCCTGAAGCAAATCGGCTAAGGCATAAAGCATAAATTTTAAAAACACACAGGATGTGTTACTGCCTCCACATCTACATGAAACAAGGCTCCACCGGGTGGTCAGGCAGATGTCCAAATATCTGGCAAGATTCACAATTTGGCACTTAAGTTCTGCACATTTTGTTAGTAACCTTTAAGTACCAGCCATACACAATTAAAACATATGTTGATTGTCGTTCTGCTAGTGTATTACAACGGGAGAAACATAGATAAATTAAAAAAAAAAAAAAAAACATGGCTAATGAGCAAAATTAAAATAAATTGGTCTATCCTTGCCTACTGTATTAGCAAGCTGAGATAACAATAAGTAGGGGGACAGTGCACCAGCTATAGCCTGCTCGGTGAGGTTATGCCTTATCACCGCTCTTAAGCTTGCATAGGCATAGTCCGCCTTCGGTGCCGTCCATCATCCGATCCCGCAAGTGGGCCAGCGGAGACCGGCCGATTCCTTGTCTGGTAGGCATGTGGCACTCAGGTGCAGGAGAGACTGTGTGCTGATCCCGGACCATAACAAGCACTATTTAACTGCACAACCCACAAGAGACCCCCAGGGAACAGGAGACAGGGGGGGGGGGCGGGCACGGGACGCGGGACGCGGGACGCGGGAGCTCCGAGCTAACCCTTTCTACAACCCTACCAAACCCTAAAACACCCTCTACTACCCCGCCCCCTCCCTTAACCCATACCTGGGTCCCCATCCTTGCCCCTACAGAATAACACAACCCACCCACATCAAATGGCATACACACCCGCACCATTCCATATAATCACACAAAACTGCAGAGGTCTGAACGCACCCGAAAAAAAGGTCTCATCTCCTACAAGACTTAAAACTCTGCCGAGTATCGATTGCCCTTCTACAGGAAATGCACCTCAGAGACACCGACACCCATAGAATACAAGACAAACGCTACAATACCACCTACCATAGCAGCCACCAAACCACACGAAAAGCTGGAGTCTCGATTCTCCTAAGCACCAATCTACAATTCTCCCACTCTGAAACGCTCAAAGACACAGACGGAAGATACATATTCGTGAAGGGAACAATCTCCCGGAAAACCTACACGTTCGCCTCAATTTATGCCCCAACTACAAACCAGGTTAAGTTCCTGTGCAGAACGCTCCTGAAACTAGCAACTTTCACAGAAGGCATCCTTATCCTAGGCGGAGACCTTAACCTACCTTTGGACCCAATAGCAGACACCTCCACTGGACATAGCACAATAGCACAAACAGCAATCAGAACACTCCGCAGAACGCTGCTCGATTTGAGACTAGTGGATGCATGGCGAGCACTCCACCCAGAAAGCCGAGATTACACGCACTACTCGACCCTCCACAAGCGATACTCGCGCATTGACTAAATTTTCATCCAACAAGAGGGACTCACACATCTACAAAAAGCCGACATTAAACCGACCCCGTGGACGGACCACAGCGAAACCTTCATACACCTAGACTCCCCCATCTTCAAGCCCACTAGAACGTCATGGAGAATGAATGAATCGCTTCTCCTCGACGTGGTAATCCAATCGCAACTGACCGAACATCTGAACCAATACTTCGAAGAGAACGCAACAGCCGACATGTCACGAATAACACTCTGGGAGGCCCATAAGAGCGTCCTCAGGGGACAACCTGAAAGCAATCGACGACCTAATGACCCAAATAGCAAAACTTGAGACCCTTCATAAACGGAGCCAACCAGCCGCCCAATATTGAGAACTCCTGTCAGCGCGCAGACAACTCACAGAGCTCATAGACTGCAAATACCACAGAGCACTACAGCGCTCGAAGGCCTTCTATTACATACATGAAAATAAAAGCGGAAGACTACTAGCACAGATGATAAGAGGGCAGCAAATGAGAGCCCAGGTACCAACACTGTGAACCTCAAGAGGACGCCTCACACAATTCCCAGAAGAAATAGCGGAGGAGTTCCGCACATATTACACAACACTGTATAATATCCATGCGGACCGATCTACCGGGAAACAGGAGGCGACCACCAGAGAAGCGGAGCAATATCTACAAGGATTCCAACCAGAGGCGCTAACAGGAGAGGAAGCGGAAGCACTCGAAGTGCCGATATCTGAAGAGGAAGTCAGACTGGCAATTAAGGGGACAAAGAATGGCAAAGCACCCGGCCCAGACGGATTCCCGGCTGGGTATTATAAGAAATTTGGTGACATCCTGATCCCCCAACTCACTGCTGCACTCAACCAACTGCAGAAAGGAGACGGGTTCCACACGGAGACAATGGCCACCACCATTACCGTCATACTTAAACCAGGTAAAAACCCAGAATGCTGCAGCAACTACCGTCCCATCCCACTCCTCAACACGGACGTCAAGCTATTCTCTAAGATCATAGCAAATAGATTGCAACCATACCTCCCGAGGCTGATCCATCCAGATCAAACGGGCTTCATCCCGGGGAGAGAGGCCAGAGACTGCACTCTGAGGACGTTTACTATTCAGCACCTGGCACAAAAGGAAAACAAGAACATGCTACTGCTCTCCACAGACGCAGAAAAGGCGTTTGATCGGGTAAAGTGGCACTTCATGATGGCAACGCTCGCCAAGATAGGGTTAGGGAAGGGGATGCTCATGTGGATTGTACCACAATCCAAACGCGAGGATACGGGTCAACGGAGCACTCACAACTAGCTTCACCATCCACAATGGCACCAGACAAGGATGCCCCTTATCCCCCCTCTTATTCGCTCTCACACTGGAGCCTTTCGTAGATAAGTTCCGACAAACATCCAACATCCAAGGACTCCGACACAAAGAACAAGAACACAAGGTGGCAGCGTATGCTGACAATATGCTCTTCTACGTTAACAACCCAACACAGATGCTACCCATATTAATGGAGGAGTTTGAAAACTATGGCCGAGCATCAGGGCTCAAATTGAACCTTACAAAATGCGAAATACTACAAGTTTCAACCCCGTTACCGTATTGGGACCAGATAAAACGGAACTACCCCTTCACATGCTGTGAAGATCAGATGAAATACCTTGGCATATGGATTCCACGCAGACCAACAGAAATATACACAAGGAATTACACCCCGCTCCTTCAACAAATTCAAAGAGATCTGAAGACGTGGAACCATGAGTACATCTCCTGGAAGGGACGGTGGTGAAGATGAATATTCTGCCAAGACTCCTGTACTATTTCAACACCATACCATGGCATATACCACCAGACTTCTTCGTGACAATAAAATCAGCGATCGGCAGTTATGTCTGGAAAGGGTGCAAGGCGAGACTCAGCCACGATAAACTATGCTTACCCAAATCATGGGGCAGACTAGCACTGCCCGACATATGAAAATACTACCATGCAGCTGTTCTACAAAGGATTAGAGACTGGCACACAGCCCAGAACCACAAAAGATGGGCAGACCTAGACAGGGAAAGTATGCATGTACCCTCCACTCACTAGTGTGGCACAAAGCTCGGGGAGACTCACCGAATACGAGTAAGACCTCACCCATCACACAAACACTAAAAACATGGGCTATAGTGAGAAAAGAATCCTATATCTCCCCACAACCGAGCCCATTGATCCCACTGACACACAAGGCGGCCTACCGAGAGGTGCATGGCCAGAAACTAATGGAGAAGAATATCTCCCTATGAAGGAGGCACTGCACAATGCAGGGTTAAAGAACCTACAAGAATGGACCGGGACCGAAACCCCCTCTCTCATGCACAGATTCCGCTATGCGCAACTCAGGCACTTCTACTATAATATCCCGAACAGACAGGCAGTACATAGAGATACAACATGGTTTGAAAGCCTGTGCGTCGACACCCCTGAAGTGGATGGGAGTGTCTCCATAATATACCAGAGAATACTATTGGGCGACCGAGTCAGAAATATAGCGTATAAGGTACAATTGGAAGACCTCACGGGCAGGACATACAGTGACACACAATGGGAACAGATCCTCATACTACAACATAAGAGTTCGATCAGCTCAAAATACCAGGAGGCCAATTTTAAATTGCTATCCCACTGGTACTGAACACCTGCGCTGCAACACAGGATATTCCCAGGGACCCCTGACACATGCTGGAGATGCGAAGCCCACACGGGAACAGTACGACACATATGGTGGGACTGCACTAAAATACAACCATACTGGGACCAAATCCGACAAGAACTGAACGAGATCTTGGGCGACATACCAGACCTTAGCATAGAAGCCGCCCTACTCCACTTCATGGACCAATCTGTGGCACAATATAAGAGGTCAATTCTGAGGCATCTACTCAACGCGGCTAAAGCCTTAATCCCAATGCTGTGGAAAAGCACACAACCACCTACGATAGCGCAATGGCAACAGAAGGTTGAAGAAATTTACACAGCGGAGGCAAAGAACGCGGACTTACAAGGGAGAAACACCAAACACGCAGATTTATGGAGGCCATGGTACATGTACCTAGTGCGCCCACGAGCACAAGGTGGGGGGGAGATACAGGGGACACCAAGACACACACGAACAATATATAACCTACACAAGCAACCCCCCTCGGGGCCTCAATGTATAATAGGCACCTACAAGTATAAGAAACCTGCGAGTTTCACAATGTTTATCAACTAACCTCATTTTACAACATGAAAAAACCATAATAAAGAAATTTACAAAATAATGCTATGCAGAACTTGGAAAATGTACTTTTTAAGATTTATTTATATTAAATTATGTTTCATATATAAACATTTGATATAAAATTAAAGCCCTATTTCTCCTGAACAGAATGATATATAATAAGCGTGGGAACACTTAATATGAAAGTGGTAAATTATAGTTGAACAGACATGTAGCTCAAATTCCAGGTTTTGTTTTGGTTCAGAATCTCGACAATTGCCACTGTGCTTGCATTTTTATATACACATTTACTGGCCACCTTACACACTCTGGGCACCAAAACCGCTTCATATCAATAAAGTGGTTATGGTGCCCGGAGCCTTTTTACCGTTCAGTGTTGAACTGTTTTTTGAAAGTTTTAACACTACAGGGGAGTCCCTCTGGAACAAGTCCACAAATGTGTAAGCTACCACTGGCATCCCACAGCAAGTAATGCTTCAGAAATGTAGGTAATATTCCCTAAGCATTACTTACTATGGGCGGCCAGTTATAGGCTGCTCAAGCAAATGCTCCTACACTTACGAGCAGCCAGAGAAGAGGAAGCTCAACAATTCTTCAAATAAACCATTCAACATACCAGGCTACTTTAAATAACAAGTAAAATCTAAGAATTTGCTGTTTGGTTATTTGGGAGGTGTGCCTGTTACAGATTACAATAATTTAATTAATTATGTTGCTATGATTATATAATTTATTAACCCTCTTATTTTTGTATTTATTTATTAATTATGTATCAAGTTTGTCAGAATTTGCCTTGACTCTTGTCATAAAGAGTTCAGATATGTTGATCTAACTGTGGGCAAGTCATTTATCAGTCATGACAAGATATCGGTTATACTTTGACTGTTTCCACCCTAGTCTGGAATGTAATTTTCTTTCATGAAATGTTATAGCACCGAATGGCATTCTCGTCATGGTATATTACCTCAACACGCAGAGTTTAGAATGACATGACTAAGATGTAACGTATTACCTGGCCTTAGAATGGCCGGACTAAAAGTCAGACAGAGATAAAGTGTAATCAGAGACAAGTTGAGGTCAGAGTAACTGAGAGACAGTGAAATACAAGAACTAGCTAGAGTCAGATACACGGTAGTCAGTCAGATGGGAAAACAAGACTGGAAAGGGTTAAAGATAAACTCAAATCCAAATCCAAGGTCAATACCAGAATAAACACAATAGATCAAGGAACACACTGAAGGGTACTAAAAACAGAAACCACGATGGGGCAAAGTGCATAGGGTTAGGGAAGTTTAAAGATCCTTAACTAACATTTGATTGGCCTACGTCATGCCTACGCCCTCAAAACGTACACGTGTGTTTTGGTGCCGGAATGACGTGGGCCAATGGGAGCCTGTATCCACATTTGGCTGCCCCTTTAAGAGCGTGCTCGTTGCGCGGGCTGTGCTCCTAGTGCCAGACGGTCATTGTGGTCAGTGCATGCGGCCCGCTCAATAGATGAGATCGAGCCGTGTGCGGTTTGTATGGAAGCAGGAGCGAGCTGAGGACTCCGGCTGGCCCCTGGATAAGGTAAGTACCACTACAATTCTATATCCAGAGAAGGATTAATATGTGACGGGCCCAAAGCAGGTTACCAGTTTGGGTTCCCCCTTCATTCTTCACAAAGGGATGGTTAATGGGGCCAAGTAAATTCATGGTTTCAGATTCCTGTCTAACCTCTGGACCATGGCGACAACCTAGGGCCACCTTATAGTTAATCATGCACTGTATATATCTTATTAAGGGTGGCCATTTCCAGTAATCAACATTTCCTCATCTTCATAGTCAACTATTTAAATCTACAAGATAAATATCATTATAGTTTTGATGTTTTTGCTTTATTTATTACTGGTTTATATAGACAGGTGAGCATAGAACAATCAACAGGCTTAAGCTACATGCATCTGTGTCTTCTGTTGCACAACTTTACAACCACATTATGCTATTGTATTTATTGATTACGTGAAGTTTACTATAACCATGCTGCTTGGAAACTTCTCTGACCTTTGTCTTACTGAATCTAAGTCCCATAGTGTAAATGACAACTACAGAAAAATTCAGTGCTTCAATGTTACCAGAATTTTAAGTTAAAAGAGGTAACTAGCGGGGTCCAGCACAGTGTTAAGCAAAAGTACAAATGTTCCTAGCAGAGGAAAAACAGAAATGTTCAAAAATACAATATGGAAAATATTCCATGGCTATGTAGTCCTGACAAGATGTATTGAGAAAAGGCTTTGCCTGAAACGTTTGTATGGATTCTTGTTCTTCAATTTAAGCTGTAGCACATGTTACACACACTTGTGGTTGCGCTTCCCTCCTTTTTTCTAAATCTTGTTTACATATATCCAGGGGTGTATTTACCGCCAGGCTGACAAGGCATTTGCCTTGGGTTTAACTTTCTGGGGGACGGAAAAATAAGCCGCCCCCAATCGCCCTGGCAAATGCCTTGCCAGCCTCTTGTCCTGGGAGTCCAGGAGCTGGCTGGCCACCTCAGGGCCCCCTGAGGATGGCAGCTGCGGCAGTTTTCGGGTGGACGGCGAGGGAGCACTGATCCTCCTGTTCAGCAAACTCGTGCGCACCACAGTGATGCCGGAGCCGGAATATGACGTCACTCCGGCCCCGGCATCACTACGCAGCGTGCGAGGGAGCTGAACAGAAGGATCAGTGCTCCCTCGCCGACTGCAGTGACCGGCCAACTGCCCAGGTAGGTAGGTAGGCTGTGGGGGATTTAATTTAAAAAAATTAATTTAAAAAATGTGAGTGTGTTTGAATGCGTGTGTCTGTTAGTGAGTGTGTGTGTATATTTTAGTGTGTGACTGTTAGGGAGTGTGTTACTATGTGTGTGTCTGTTAGTGTGTCTGTGTGTCTGTTAGTGAATGTGCTAGTGTGTGTGTGTCTGTTAGAGAGTGTGTTAGTGTGTGTAACAGCAAACAAAATATAATTTATACAACATTTTGTTTGTTATATTCGTATGTGTATGTGATGTACACCCTTTTAGATGATAGCACTGTTTTCTTGTGTCACATATATAGTACATATCTTGTGTATTTCGTGTTAGTGTGTGTGTCTGTTAGTGTGTATGCATGTCTATTAGTAAGTGTGTATGTGTGTTTGTTAGTGAGAGTGTATGTGTGTCTGTTAGTGACTGTGTGTGTCTGTTAGTGAGAGTGTGTGTGTTAGTATGTGTGTCTGTTAGTGAGTGTGTTAGTATGTGTGTCTGTTAGTGAGTATGAATGCATGTCTGTTAGTGAGTGTGTGTCTGTTAGTGACTGCATGTGTCTTTTAGTGACTGTATGTGTCTGTTAATGAGTGTGTGTGTGTGTCTGTTTGTGTGTGTCTGTTAGTGTGTGTTTCTATTAGTGATTGTGTTACTATGTGTGTGTCTGTTAGTGTGTTAGTGTGTGTGTCTGTTAGAGAGTGTGTTACTGTGTGTCTGTTAGTGTGTACGCATGTCTGTTAGTGAGTGTGTATGCGTATTTGTTAGTGAGAGTGTATGCATGTCTGTTAGTGAGTGTGTGTCTGTTAGTGACTGTGGGTGTCTGTTAGTGACTGTGGGTGTCTGTTAGTGAGTGTGTGTGTGTGTCTGTTAGTGAGAGAGTGTGTGTGTGTGTTAGTGATTGTCTGTCATGTTTGGGCTTACCTGGCAATCTAATTATCACAGGTGTCCGAGGTTGTTTTCAGTGATCAAAAGAGCCCTGAGACACAATGCCATCCATGAGTTAAACTGAAAAACAAAATATTTAATCTTTGTGACACTTAAATAGAATTTGCATAATAATTTGGAACAGGGTGTGTATATATATATATATATATATAGAAGACAACAAGTAGAAAGGCTGCTCTCCGGATTTAAAACAAAAAATTTATTTAAACATATTTAAAAACCACGACCAACGTTTCGGTCCCCGCTCGGGACCTTCCTCAGGGTCAAAAAATAGAACAACAGAACAATACAGTAAAGTGCAATCATGGACAATAAATACCTAAATCTATAATGAAAGTACTCACTCAGGTGTGTTCCCCCGTGTACACACCTGAGTGAGTACTTTAATTATAGATTTAGGTATTTATTGTCCATGATTGCACTTTACTGTATTGTTCTGTTGTTCTATTTTTTGACCCTGAGGAAGGTCCCGAGCGGGGACCGAAACGTTGGTCGTGGTTTTTAAATATGTTTAAATAAATTTTTTGTTTTAAATCCGGAGAGCAGCCTTTCTACTTGTTGTCTTCTACATGCTTTGGAGCTCTGGTGGTGCGCCCGGTATTGGACCATATTGCAAGCGTGAGTGCAGGGGACATTTCGATTTTTATATATATATATATATATATATATATATATATATATATATATATATATGGAAGGCTTGGCCTGTAATTGTGGGAGGGACTATTATTCCTATTTAAACCCAGTGAGCCCCTGCTTACCTGTCGTCATCGATCTCGGAAGTTCTCCTGTTTACTTCCAGTTCACCCTGACGTAATTTTCCCGCCCGCCGGCAGTCCTTTTCAAACTTTCTTTCCTTACTGAGTTAATGAGTATAACAAAGAAAGCCAGCGTACGAATGGCTAACTGTAAGTTATACTCATTTTATTCGAACGCACCTCTGTACTTCTTGTTAAACCACACTTTCGTTTAAACATTCCGTTCGGCTGTAACTCTCATTCAAAAAAAAGTTAGTTAATTACCACGGCACTTCATGTAATTCGGCATTCGTTTAAACTTTCGTATATTTCCTCGCATAGTTCCAGTTCATACAATATCTGTTAAATTCGTTCAATAAAAAATGCCATGCATACCCTTTCGTTCATTCGTTGCTGCCTTTCATGTAAAACCCACATTTCGCGCAAACCTTCGCATATATTACCAGGCCTACAATTCACTCGTACTAATCAATTGTAGTTCCATTCGTTCAAATCACCTGGTCAAAGCATTGCATTCATGATTACTGCATTTTGTGTTAAAATTCGTCTTGTTCCCCAAGTCTTTCATGTAAAAGTTCAAATTTTTTTTTTTTTGTTAATCAGGTTTTTATTAGCAATTAGGTACGATAAATTTCAGGGCTCGCAGGCCCACATCAGTCAAACAGTGAAGGTAGCATTTTTGAGGTATAACATATACATGTACATATGCAGGGATGTTCCCTGTTCCAATATACAACCAATGATAGAGTACAATTCTGTTTATTTTCTAAAGCGTGAATTGAAAAATATTATCGTCACAATATATCCTGGAGTCAGGGGCTTCCATATAGAGCCAGAGCTACGTGGGTATGGTAGCGCTCATATTTGCTATAAGGATGCGGTTCCTTGATTGGGGTGAAGCCAGAGTAATTGTCAATGAATGTATGTTGTGTGTTTCGGTGTGAAGGGTAATATCCTAACTAGTGGTCATGTGTAGGAGTGTGTGGTGTCTGTCTGGTACGAGATCCACAATGCAGGGATATGGGGAGCAGTGAGAAGAGGTCCGTACGTACCCAGGGCTTAGTGTGGTCAGTCTACCCCCTTGTAATCCATCTGCAACCGACAGTGACCCTGTCCATATGGCAATCGAGTTGTTTCTATAGAAATGGGCTTGTTTGGTCGGATGTGCGAGGTTTGCGTCCTTTTCCCGTGTGTTAGAGCCCATCCGGGTTGGGCGCGGTAGTTATTAACCTGGTTGAGGTTCTTGCTAGTTATCATGTTGTCGTGTTGCGGCATGTCAAGGTGAGGTCAGCCGTGAGGGCCCTTGCTTGGGTCTGTGTAGGTGCAGAGTATGTGTTTTCTAGGGTTCATCAGGAGAGGTATAGTGTCGTGGTGTATGTGTGTGTTGCTATATCTCGGGGCTGCTGCACACGTCCGTTAATCTGATTGTCAGCATTGTCTTATAGAGGTGATATGCGCGCCATGTCCAGATGTGCTCAAGATGCCCCCCCTTGTGGTTCTGTGGGGATATGGGTCACGCCCTAAGAGGTCCCCCTTTGCCTATGGAGTTACTGCGGGTCAGGGTTATCCGTCGTATCGGATGAGATCTCGTGTTCGTATTGAATTGGCGGGGATGTGTTTATCCCCCAAACGTTGTGGATGGAGTGTGAGGTGTGTCGGTTGAGTCTGCGATCGTCAGGTGATCAATATAGAGTGTGGTTCATGTCGCATGGGTCTAGTGAGCTCCATATCGTCTCCCTGCCCCAGTCCCCCCCCCGGAACCCCCTAAGGTTGAGAGCGGTATGTATACCATGGTGCCCAGGCTTCAGCGTGTTGAGCTTCCCTGCCCATATCTCCGCCTTCAGAGCTTCCGCTGCCCTGATGTCCTCAACCCGGTGGATCCATTCCTCCCTTGTCGGGATGTCTGGTTTCTTCCAGTATACCGGTACGAGCGATTTGGCCGCATTCAATAGGTGACGCATGATAGATTTTTTGTATGTGGATAGTGGTCGCTTGGATATGTGTAGCAAGGCTAGTTCCTCTGACCATTCAAGGTCATCTCCCAGGATCAGTTGAATGTCTGATTTGATCCGGTCCCAGTATGGGGCAATGTGTTTACATTCCCACCATATGTGGTGCATGTTCCCCCTATCCTCCTGGCATCTCCAACACGTTGGTGGCGTAGTGGGGAAGATCCTATGTAACAGTACAGGTGTTCGATACCACATAGAAAGCAACTTGTAGTTCACCTCTTGATAGTGAGAGCTGGAGGAGCTTTTGTGCTGCCAGAGCAAGGCCTTGTCCCATTGTGCTGTTGTGAAGGACTTAGCCATGGCTCGTTCCCAGTGTTGTTTGAAGAGGTTGTTTTCCGAGGTGGGACTGGTCAGTATGTATTGGTAGAGGTTCGAGATTGCTTTCCCTAATGACGTGCCCCTGGAGCAGAGTTGCTCGTACCATGTGAGGTCTCTTTGCAGCTTTTCTTTGTGCGGGAGTGTGTTGAAATAATGTTTCAGTTGCATGTATGGAAAAACCGCCATATGTGAGCGCGGTCTTGATTCCAGTAGCGCGTCCAGAGTCCACAGGGCGCCATCCCGAATGACCTTATGTATTGGGATGTATCCTGCTTCACCCAAGAATGACCAGGCATCTGGTGGTAGGCCGCCTCCTATACTGGGGTTAT
Organism: Pelobates cultripes; assembly: GCA_933207985.1. Classification (NCBI taxonomy): domain Eukaryota; kingdom Metazoa; phylum Chordata; class Amphibia; order Anura; family Pelobatidae; genus Pelobates; species Pelobates cultripes. The sequence continues at coordinate 199,205,019 of OW240916.1, forward strand.
GAGCGATCGGTAGCAATGGGCAGGGAGTTGGGGAGATTTGTGGTGTTTCCCTGAGTTGTTCCCATGTGAGGAGTGTTTGTGTAACTGGGTCATCGTCCCCTCTTCTGTTGCCTCTCGTTGCCCGCCTTTTCCAAATTGCAGTCTTCAGTTTTGCACTGTCTCCTTCTTGATCTAGGATCACCCATTGTTTGGTCGTCTCTAATTCGTGCCACTCCAGAATCCGTTGTAGCGTCGCTGCTTGGTGGTATTTTTTAAAATCGGGTAGGGCTAAACACCCCCTATGTCTGGGCATGCACAGTATTTCATGGCGTATCCTGGATCTTTCTCCCCTCCATACATACCTGATCACTTCTGATTTCAGAGTTGAGAAGAATTTTGCCGGCGGCGCCATCGGTATAGTCTGGAATAAGTATAGCGCTCTCGGGAGAACGTTCATTTTAAGGACCGCTATCCGGCCGTAAAAGTTCAAATTTTACATCATAATTCACGTTGAACTAAATGAACTGCACAATATCCCTAAACAGACTGCAAATAAGCTAATCGCTTTTACGTTTATACAAATCTCTGAAGTACTTTATTATACCCATTCAGCTAAACCCTGCAGACTTTTTTTTTCCTTAAAGCCATAGCTAATGTATTTACTATGTAATTTAAGTATGTTAAATAGGATAATGGGAGACTATTTTTACGCTCCAGTTATATTTTATACATTGCTACTATTTTACGGTCATGCTCCCCTAATGCATTTATGTTATACAAGTTTAATTTGTTCCTTACAATGCCTTGCATATAAATAATATATCAATTAGGACGTTTTGTTTTTTCTTCCTGTTTAAGATTATTCAATTACTGACATTGGTTGCAGCGGTGCCTTCTTGGTTAAATACAACTACATTATTTAAAGAGGTAGGCCTCTAAATTACCTACCTGCTAGTATTTTCCATGTATTCCTTTCTGGTAACCAGAACTATAAATTAAATAAGTTATCGCCCTGCCAGGACAAGCAAAAATCTTCCTACTATTTCAATTTATATATGGTTAGTATCTACTCTTATGCCTAGCCCTGTCATTTCAATGGTCATCTCCTGGGGATTAGGTAATAACTCTATTATTATGACATATTTTAGGATCAAGTAGGGGTCATTCTTATCACTACCGAATAACATCATACAAGACAACAGCAGGTATGTTTAAATAAATAAAACCCAGTTAGGTTGTTCGTAAGGTTATAATAAACCCTCACCAATTAGGTATAATCCCATAGGCCTCTTTGCCTATAGTTAAATGGTCCTGCAAGGCCAACAATCATTCCTTCCATCAGAAGTTTAAGCCTAATTGGCCCAACGCATAGTTATAGCCTTGCATCAAGTCATAGTTAGGACCTCACTCATCACAGCCAGTTGATAATTCAATCTTATACATGTCACAGAGAGGCCAACACCCTGCCACCCACCTCAGTGGCACAAAGGCCCCACTAGCCAAATCATAGGTAGAGCCTTTCAAAGCCACTTGGCAAGTAGTTAGGGTGTCACCTGTCACCTAAGATAGTAATTTAATACAATTTCGCCTTAGAGCACTAATCTATTAATTCTGGGTTACTGCAGATCTACACGAATACCATAGTAACCAAGCTATCTGCCTCACACCCTTAGCATGTCTAATGATTCCATAGAAGTAGATAACCTGTTGGTTACCAGCACCCCGACCAGATCAGGCTCTCAGAGAAGGCAAACCATACCGGCAAGCCCAGCATCCAGCTATAGATCCTGGACAATTCCATAAATCACCATGGAACTCAAAAAGAGAAATATCCCCTTCCTGACCACAGCCAGGAAAGTGGAAATTTTTTGCTTGTTAAATACTAACGAGGACAATGAAAGGCCTGGCCCTAGTTCTGAGTTTAATGTTCAAAACAGCCTGTCAGAACTGCACATTATGATGGCCTCCCTAGTGTCTTCTGTAGCCACTATAAAATAATAGGTTGGATAATCTGGAGTCAAATAATACACCTACCATTCCAGAGGTTCCAGTACCTATAGCCCAGCCAGAGCCTAACCCAGGAGGTAACAATATCCCTTTACCCGCTAAAACTACCAATATCATAAACCCTATTCACCTAATACCACAAAATCTTAAGCGTGACATAATAGAGGGTAAAGACATTAACCTGGCTTCACTACTTATAGCTTCTAAAGACGTAATTGAGAACAGGTCATATACGTTTGATGACCTGTCAGTAGTCATGAAGTCAAGAGACCCAAGACTAAACAGGAAACTTAACATCCCTGAATTTGTCCTACAGTACAGAGACATAATTTGTACGACTTTTCCCCTCCGTAGAGAAGAGCTTGACTTATACCTACATAAAAGCATTGACTTGGCATATAAGTACGGAGGCTATGCTATGCTTTTTACGACTATCACAAATCGTTCGCATCCAGATCAGCCGCATTACTGACCCAATATAATACAAATACCAACTGGGGACAGTTAGACACCGAACTGTTTCTAAGGCATTTTGCGGGTCTCAAAACACCTTCTTGTGCTATATGCTCTTCAGCATGGAGTTAAGTGGGAAGACAGGTATTATTTCGCTACCAGACTAACTTTGGGCTCCAAAAGTAGCCCCAAGATATTTGAAATCTTTGCCGAAACTTTTACCTGGCTCCTACTTAACAAGTCCAGATGTCCAATAGTCATTCACTATTTAGACAATTTCCCCAATTCCTTTTCTATGCAAGCTAGCCTGCCCCAAGAGAAAGTAGACAGAATTCTTTCATACATCAACATCTGCACCTCACAAGGCTCTTGCACCAGAGCAGTTACAGTCACTACTTGGGTCACTTAATTTCACAATGAGGATAATTCCACAGGGGAGGTCATTTATTTACAGAGTTCTCTCTCTCTTAGACAGTCTCCCTGACGACGATTCCAAAGCTTTCATAGACGAACCAGCTAGAGCAGATCTAAAAATGTGGCATCTATTTCTGTCCTCTTGGAATGGCAGGTCACTATTCGTTCCCCCCATTTCTGACGATTCCCCGGTAATTTGGACTGACGCATCAGGTGCCGTAGGTTATGCAGCAATATTTGGTAACGACTAGGTATACGACTCTTGGCCACTAGAGACCACCTCACTAGAGAATTTCAATACCACCTCAGCATTATTTGAAATCTTTCCAATCGTAGCTGCTGCACACATATGGGGTAAAGAATGGAGAGGGCAATCAGTCAGGTGCTTTTCAGATAACTTGGCAGCATGTAACATCATCAACAAAGGCCGCTCTTAGTCCCTTACTATTATGAAGTTGGTAAGGAGACTTACCTGGCTAGCGGCAAATCTACAATTCTGTATAAATTGTATTCACGTTGCAGGTATTCAGAATAACGCAGCTGACGCACTCTCACACTCTAATTTGCATGAATTTTTCAGAGTTCATCCATCAGCAAACTTGCAACCCAGGGAACCTCCAAACTTCACAGACCTAATAATGCTTTAAATACCCTGCTACGCCATAGTAGGTCGCTCGCACAGGCAGGTTTATCACTTAATACAAATAAAGCTTATTCTAGAGCATATGATTTGTTTAAAAGATTTGTACGTGATTACTATGTAATAAATGTTTTTTCCATAGAAACCATGGTCGCATTTACAACTTTTTGCCACGTGTCTCTTAAATTAGCATACAATACAATCAAACTCTACTTAACAGGCATACAACACTACATGTTAACTATTTATCCCAACAAAACTCAATTTCTAGCATCCTACCCAGTCAGTCCTTTAAGGTATTCAGAGACTAACAGTTCATAATCCCATTAAGAGACTTCCTATAGATAGTATACTGTTTAGAAACATCTACGATTTGCTAGACAAGTCCCCCTTTGAGACGATCACTAACCTCATAATCAAATCCGCAGCCTACATAGCTTTCTACGGTTTCTTGAGACCTAAAGAATTTTCTGTGTAGAAGGCATCTGACTTTAAGTCATGCCTTCAGCAAAAACACCTAACTAAAACACAGGACCACGATATTCTGTCAATCACTCACACCAACACGAGACACCCACCAGTAGAGATTAAATATTATCCTACTTCTACCAAGTGGTGTCCAATTCACATTCTGGATAAACTAGTGGAAACTCAGCTTACTACCAACCCTGAGTCCCCACTACTAGCCATTCAAGGGAAACACCTAACCACCAAACAGTTCATGCTATACATACGCACATTGTTACTCAATGCTGGGACACAACCCACATTCATTCTCTGGCCATTCATTCCGTATTGAAGCGGCCACAGCAGCCTCCGGTAATCACGTACCAACACATATCATTAAAAATAAGGGACGGTGGAAATCACCCACATACAACAGATACGTCCCTAATCCAGAGATAGAAATAAGATTAGCTTTCCGTGAAATTTCTAAATAATGTATTGCTTTAATAAATATGTTGGACAAAGAATCGTTTCTTATATTTTTTCCCTCTTTTACAGGTCTAACCTCACGTCAGTTTCGGCACACCTCCACTGACTTTGCTCTTACTAAATTTTCTTCATAGTATACTATACGTTTCTCTAAATGTGCCGTACACAAATGGAAGGCTTGGCCTGTAATTGTGGGAGGGACTATTATTCCTATTTAAACCCAGTGAGCCCCTGTTTACCTGTCGTCATCGATCTCGGATGTTCCCCTCCCACCGCACCCTTTATTATTCTCATATCACCTAGGTGGGCCCTCTTTTACAGGTCTAACTTCACGTCAGTTTCAGCACACCTCAACTGACTTTGCTCTTACTAAATTTTCTTCATATCATACTATATGTTCCTCTAAACACTACAGCTCCTTGATAAACACACAATGTAACCCCAGTACACACATATTACAAGCCTCTGATGAAGTGACACTATTCAGTCATGAAACGCGTAAGGCATTTTACGGCAGGAGCCGCATGTACGCACCCCTACCGAGACTTAATGGAACGCAGATCGGGCAGTAAGTGGAACGCACGCGAAAGCACAGACTTCAATCCCAGCATTTCCACATCCTTCTACCTCTTGACCGGCCAGAGGTGAAGAGAGAAACAGCTTACCCTGATTCTGTTTATCCTTAAGGACTCAGAACTCTCTTTTTTTATACTTCTTGCTAACTGTGAGTTTATTTTATCCGTTATTCAATTAATAAATTTGGATCTTTTATTTACAAAATGGGTGTCTGCGTTATCCTGCTGATCCCTGAGGGGAATATCTAAACACTCTAGATCTCTGTCAGTGATCTAGTTAGTGATTTTTCAGTTGTTGCTGCATGACTAACTACTATTAGTCTCTGTTTATCATTTTGAGTTATACTATTACAGCGACTGAAACTGTGTGGAAGGCACTTATTAATACTCTGCTACTTTCAGTCTATACCAGGTGTTACATTGTTTGCAGAAATTGTATCTCATTGCCGAACATAAGAATTTCTGCGTATTGGGACAGATTTACCTCTGCTGCTATTGCACTCTGTTTATTTTGTTTATTTTTGCTGCTAAATCCCATATTGGACAGATTCGTATGCACATTGTTCCACTGCATATATCACTGTGCTTTTTTGTGTTAATTCTCATTTTGTTGATTATTATTGCATGTTATGGTGTTATGGTCAGGCATTTATGTTTCTGCCCTTAATACTGTTGTCAATACTATTTGATTCACCACCCAGTATTGTACCTTTTTCTTCTACTTATCTATTTTATCTATTTTAAAGCTACATTTTCTTTGAGTCTTATCTATGCTGCTACATCTATTTTAACTGTTTGTGCTGTTCTCTGTTCATATTCTCTTATTTCACCTGTTTCAGCCTGAGTCCTTATTCAACTGTATCCATACCAGCATTTTCACAGTCTCTTATACATTTCACCTGATTTCTCTCTTGTTCTATACTCTTATTTTCACTGTTGCTTTCATCTATATTTCTACATAGATTTATTTCCTTTCGATATTTATTTATTTAAATTTTATTTATTTTTTTTATTTAAAATTTTATTCTTTATCTCTAATTTTACTTCTAAATCTTTATATTGATTTATATCTATTTCTTTATTTATCTCTGTTTTTGCACTTACCCCAGCATTCTGCAATCTCTTCTTTAGGTGTATTCACTTTTCTTTTTTTTAAAGATTCAAGATATTATAAATGTTTCAGTCGTGAAATTATAGTTATTGAAAGGCTGAACGTGATGGACACATGTCTCTCTTCAGTCTATGTAACAATTTTTTAAAGATGACTTTAGTTTTAAAGGGTTTTAATCAAAATGGACATTTAAAAAAGCATGAAAGCTTTTTGTGTGTTGTTTTAATGGCAGAACACTGAGAAGGACCCAAAACACCCAAATTGCATAAAAATGGTAAGTGGAAGAGAAAAAAAAAAACACTATGTGCTGTGTCAGACAGAACTGGATTGCAATGCCAATTGCAAAATGTTTAACTTAAATTTAGAAGAAGAAGAAAAAAGTTATAGGTAAATTTCAGTGTTTTATTCAATGGTGCATTCCTTTTAAAGTAGCAAGTCGTAAACCCAGACCACTCCAGACTCTGCTGGAGATGTGAACGAGAGGTAGGCACCACAAAACACATTTGGTGGGATTGCGCATTGATCCAACCGTACTGGAAGAGGATACACAAAATGCTAGAGAAATTCACGGATGTGCCCCCCCCCAGAACCGGCAGCGATGCTCCTACACCACACAACAGTTCCCCGCTCTAGATACAAAAAATCCATGACTATTAGAATACTTAACGTGGCCAAACGAGTGCTCCCTCAATTCTGGAAACAAACAGTGACACCCCCACTTTCGACCTGGTTTAGCCAAATGGAGGAACTCAGGACGATAGAGGAACTGACCATGACGGCCAATACTACATCCACTACCTACATGAGCATTTGGACGCACTGGATTCTAGAGACGGCAAAAGAAGAATTCCAATTAGAACTCAGACCTAACACTGACGGACACCACGACACAGACAGATAGAACTCAGAACACACACCTCAGACGACGCTAGATGGCCGACAGATGAACTGAACGGAACCACCCCCCTTTCTTCCCACCCCGACGCATTATATTCCCGAACAAGCGTAACACCAGAAAATGGGGACCTGCGAGTCCTTCTATGATGGGGGCCTGTGAGCCCGACTTGTTATCTTTTGTCATACCATGCAATGGAGACCTGCACGTCTCATCGAACCTTAATACATGCAAAATGAATAAAAAATCATATTCACAAAAAAAATAAAGTAGCAAGTCAGGTGGTGGTTTAGTGGCAGTGTTATCATGAATGGTGGTTTAGTGGCAGTGCTATCATGAATGGTGGTTTAGTGGCAGTACTATCACGAATGGTGGTTTAGTGTCAGTGTTAACATGAATGGTGGGTTAGTGGCAGTGTTAGCATGAATAGTGGTTTAGTGGCAGTGTTATAATGAATGGTTGTTTAGTGGCAGTGTTAGCATGAATAGTGGTTTAGTGGCAGTGTTATAATGAATGGTTGTTTAGTGGCAGTGTTATCATGAATGGTGGTTTAGTGGCAGTGCTATCACGAATGGTGGTTTAGTGGCAGTGTTATCATGAATAGTGGTTTAGGGGCAGTGTTATCATGAATGGTGGTTTAGTGGCAGTGTTAGCATGAATAGTGGTTTAGTGGCAGTGTTATCATGAATGGTGGTTTAGTGGCAGTGTTAGCATGAGTAGTGGTTTAGTGGCAGTGTTATCATGAATAGTGGTTTAGTGGCAGTGCTTTCACAAATGGTGGTTTAGTGGCAGTGTTATCATGAATGGTGGTTTAGTGGCAGTGTTATCATGAATGTTGCGACAGAAAGTTTGTGAAGCTACAAGTAGGTGCACTTAGACGTATTCTCTTGTTTTCACAGGTAGAGTGTTACAAATACTGCACCTAAAATAAAGTAAAGTAAATCTGCATCTATTTCAGGTTTATCATAAGAACCCAAACTGAAACTTTAGAGAAGAATTTGAAAGAAAATGTATTGATACCAAAAAGAAAGCCAAAAAAGAGCATTTATTTCTCTCGCTGGATTTACACAGAAAGAAGAAAAATAGATTCTTGGCAGAATAAACAGAGATGTGCAGCAGATCGAGAGGGAGATAAAGTATCTGCTCTAACATGTTTACTAGCATATTTTATCTGAAACTGATTTATTCATTTCCGGTCCCTGTATCTGGCTTTTGTAAGGTTTTAGATCAGTGATGGAAATGCAGATATGTGTAAACTCTACTTCCATTGAATGCTCAGCCAGCCTCCTCCTTTCCACAGAAGAAGATTACAAAATCCATTTTTCATCTGTGTAAGAAAAGCTTTGCAGCTGTACAGGTAATAATGAGTTATCACTCTGTGAACTTCAATAAACTCCTGCAGTTGCGCACACTGTCAATGTATGGGGTGTGGGGACGGGGTGGGGGAGGGGAGGCGCTGTGGAGGTTCTAATTGCACAATTTTAATATGATACATTACAGAGAAACTGTAGTGCTAGGAAAACAAAGTTGGTTTTCTAGCACTACAATTATCTACAATGCACTCCTCCTTAGCCCCCTTCGCCACCAACCTCCCCTCCCCCCCTGGCGCCGGAAGGGTTAAAAGCCATTCTGTCATTTACTTGATTCAGGCGCTGATGTCCCTTGGCGCTGGTTCAGGATCCGCTTCTGTTAGCTGCTGGGGGGGAGGGGGGACCAAACACGCATGCGAGAAGAAAACCTAGCTAGCAGGATCTAGGACTACCCCATAGGAAAGCATTGCCCAATGCCTTCCTATGGGATTTTAGATGACGCTGAAAGTCGTCATGCTGAGCATGAGGACATCCAGAATCAGTTAGGCGACCAAAAGTTGCCTAACCACCTGGAGGGGCCTCTAGTGGCTGTCTGGTAGCACTCGCTTATTCACTAAACAATGATTTCAAATCTCACAGATTGTCATAGTTTTATTTAAAAACACCTCACCTAGGCAAAAAATAATGGGGGTTTAGTTACATTATATGATCATATATTGCATAAGCCTGCCACAACGTCAATGTACCCCATTCCTGGCAGGTCCTACTCTAGCAGCCTAATGCTTGTCCTTATGAGATTGATCCACTTACTTGGGAACTACTTCAGGGGCAGGCATTAGGCTGCTAGAGTAGGACCTGCCAAGAATGGGGTGCATTGACGTTGTGGCAGGCTTATGCAATATATGATCATATAACGTAACTAAACCCCCATAATTTTTTGCCTAGGTGAGGTGTTTTTAAATAAAACTATGACAATCTGTGAGATTTTAAATCATTGTTTAGTGAATGTATATATATGAAATATATACTTCCTCAGTTGTCTATTAGTTGAATGATGGGAAATCAGGAGAATCCTCCAGTGCTATTCTTGTAGCAAGAAGTGTTTGTCTGATTGATAACAGACCTAAATCATGTTGTAATGACCGTATTCAAAGACGTTACATCACATTCACAAGTAATCAACCAAAGATCTTCCTCCTACTGGGATCACTTTAAAACCTTCAATGGATCAGAGAAAAAGCAGTCTACATTGCTGCCCATCAGGGCCGCCATCAGAAATTTTGGGGCCCCTAACACAGCTCAAGGTCTGGGCCCCCCTTCAAACCTGCCTCCAAATCCCGCCCACAGGAATACACACACACTAACAGATACAAATACTGAAACAGACATACACACATGCATAGGGAGATGCTGAGACACACACACATATACAAGCAGACATACATACTGACAAACATACATATACATACTGCATATTGATATATACATACATACTGACAGGCATACATACATACAGACACACACTGGCATACACACACACACGCATACACACACACACATACACTGGCATACATGGGCATACATACACACACGCACTGGCATACACACACTGGCATACACATACACACATACACTGGCATACATACACACATACACTGGCATCCACACACTGGCATACATACACACATACACTAGCATTCATACACACATACACTGGCATACACACATACACTGGCATACACACACTGGCATACACACACATACACTGGCATTCATACACCGGCATACACACTGGCATACATACACACATACACTGGCACACACATACACTGGCATACACACACTGGCATACACAATGGCATACACACACTGGCATACACAATGGCATACACACACTGGCATACATACACATACACTGGCATACATGGGCATACATACACACACGCACTGGCATACATACACACATACACTGGCATTCATACACTGCATACATACATACACACATACACTGGCATCCACACACTGGCATTCATACACACATACACTGGCATTCATACACACATACACTGGCATTCATACATACACAGGCATACACACACACATACACTGGCATTCATACACACATACACTGGCATTCATACACACACTTCATCCCCAGCCACCCTCCTCTCTTCCTTACCATTTCGTCGCAGGAGGGTGGCTGGGGATGATGGGCATCGGCTGCTTCTCCTCAGGCTGCGTCCTCCTTCCCGCGCGGAGTAAAGTGGGAGGAAGTGACCGGACGTCACTTCCTCCCAGCAGCACTTGCTTCCGGCTGCATTTTTTTTTTTTTTTAAAGGGGCCCGGTCGCGCTATTCCAGCGCTAAACGGGCCCCTGAAGATAATAGGGCCCATTGGGTGGCCCTAAATGATTGGGGCCACCTGATGGGCCCCATCAGCGTGTGGGCCCCGGTGCAGATGCACCGGCGGCAGTTCCACTGATCTACGTGGGGCCCGGGCGGCCGGGCCCCCCAGGGCCGCCGGGCCCGTGACAATTGTCACGGTTGTCATGCCCTGATGGCGGCCCTGCTGCCCATGCAGTAACACCTCTCGTAGCAGTCAATAAGATGGCCACTAGAGGTGCTTCCTGGGTCAGTGCTGCACAGTGTACAGCATGGACATTCAGCACCTCCACTCTCTGCATGGAAACGGTGAACTCTTCCCATAGAGATGCATTAATTCAGCTTGACCCTGGAAGAAAGGTAAGTTTAATACCTTTTAAAGACAGACAAGGGGAGCTAAACTGTGTTTTTACAACTAGTGTCAGGAATAAATTTGTATTCCTGACACTATAATGTTCGCTTAATATATGATTTTGATTGTAAATTGGACTTTGTTGATTTGTCCTTGGTGATGAAATGTTTATCTAATCTTGTTTTTTTATTTTTTTCCCCTTTTTTAAATTTAAAAAAAATTAAAAAAAATTTGCAGTGCATAAGCTGAGTGCAGACAAGCTTGAGGTACCCCAATGCCATTCCTCAAGCCTATTATCATACGTTACTATTGGGGTATTAGAAAGGAATTGCACATTTATAATATAATATAAACAAGATAAATCTCAGGCTTATGTTAGTAAGCATAATTTTAAACAGGTTTGTCATATGCTATGCTGTAGAAAGCAGAATGAGTGATATATCAGGAGTCCGCTCAGAGTGTTTATCCTGACATCGTGTGAAATGCCCTTATGTGTTAAAAGGATAAAGTATAGATGCTTAGGTTTTCAAGTGTAGGTACTGCCATATCATTCTAACAGGCAAAATAGTAATGTCTAGGCATAAAATGAAGCAGATTAATCATTAGTTTGCCATAACAATTACAAAGGCTGTCTAGTGCCTATAGTGAGAGCAAGCATATAACTAAGACACATATAATGTATTAAGCAAAAGAAGCTTAAACAATAGAACGAAAAGGAAAGTCATAAAGTGAACACTTGTGTGGATGTGGGTAAGCCTATGTATAGATACAATTAACGTATGTGGTACATCCTGAGCTGTACTACCGCATAGGTGAAATTCGAGTTGTCACTCCCTTAGAGGAGGGATGCACTCCATGCTATTAAGTATTACACCTGGCTTTAGCAGTATGGAAAGTGGGGCCAAAGTAAGCTGGGTTCGGGGGGGGGAGAAGTAATGTGGTTGATGGACCATTCATTCAGAGGGGTACAAAAGGCACATTAGCATTATGTGATAAACTAAAAACCAAATCTACATATCAATTTTATGAACAGAGGGTCTCTGGTTGCTATGTAGCTGCATGCTTCAGGTATTTATTGCCACAGTCAGATCTCGCTTGGATCCACGTGGGACGAAGGGGACCACCCTATCTGGGTTCCATTGATGAGTCGGTTTGGCGGCTCCTCTGTTCGCAGTGGGGAGAAGAGAGTCCTCCGGTAGTCCCAGGGTGGGTAATAATGCTGCTGCTTCTTGGAGGTCACACACAGTGTGCTTGGTTTCTCCGTGCAGGATCAGTAGTGTATGGGTCAGGTGCCATTTGTATTGTATTCCATGTTGTCGCAGGAGTGTAGTGAATGGCCTGATCGATCTCTGGCAGGCAAGTGTGCCCCCAGTGAGGTTGGCCGTTGGGGTGTCCTCTGGGATGCCCCTGATTTTCAGATTGTTGTCACGGCGCGTCATCAAGTGCTGCAAATCGGCGCTCATATGCCTCATTCTGTTGTTGAAGTCCCTGGACTGCTTGCTGCAGTGAGGTTATTTGACCAGTGAAGATGCTTGAAGCAGACTCCAAGGCTCTGATTCGTCCTGTAAGTCTGTGGATGTCAGCTCGGAGCGAGGCAACGTCTGCCTGGATGGTTTTCTGGAGGTCTGCAAGGAGCGACTTCATAATCGCTGTTGTCACCGGCGAAGCATCAGCTTTCTGGGCGACCGGTGCTGGTATCTGCACCGGGGTAAGTCTGCTGCCTCCTCCCCTGAGGCGAAATCATCCGATAGCTCAGAGTAGGTCTCTGGGTAGGCGGCCATCTTGGGCCCAGTTGCCCCATGTGTCTGCCGCAGGAGCACGGCAATGTTTGGTCCCTGTCGCAGTTTGTCTGGTCTTGGTTTCTTTGTCTTGTGACCCATCTTGCTGTCCTGTCGCCAACAGCACCAAGAAGTGGAGAAAATTATGTTTTTGGTTGTGCCAAATGAGTAGATTTGGGCCTGAAATGGCAGGAGCTTATGCTCCATGTGACTGTTCAGCTCAGTTGCTAAGCTCCGCCCCCTATATAATCTTGTTTTAACATATCTTATAAGTATCCAAACAAAATGTAAGGGAATTATTATAATTTTTATGTAAATGTTTAGATTCATTTGAATTGAATATGGAATGTTTTCATAGCTTTGATAGCATTGATTTTGTACACAACACCTATCTTGAAAAAGCTTGGTTTAACTAGTGAAACACGTTGATGAGGAACTTGTTCCAAACTCTGAATACCAGGTATTATTTGGATTTGAACGGTGATTTGGACCGGCACCCTGCTGCCTTTCATACTCCGATGCCACCTGGACAACTGAACACATCTGGGTACCCACAGGAGGAGTGGTAACAGGTGCTGGAAGTTTAAAGGTAAATGCTTATTTGGAAAAATTATTCACATCTACGAAATATAAGAATTTTTTATCGTGTGACTTTATGAAATAAATGTAACAGTACATTTGTGCAGCTCTTTTGTATCTTTGTACAGTACTTCGATACATTTGCATCTGCTGAATATCTGATACAGGACTGCAGGACAGTGTTTTTTCTACTAAGGGGAGTTGCAAATACTGTACATGAATGCTCCTTGACTGCATAAATCTATTCCCTATTGCATGTTTTGAACCTTGGGGTTATGTACCTCTTACATTAGCTCTGTGAAGTTTCTAAGGGGTGGATCAATTTGCGCTTGCTTAACTGTTGCTATTTTATGTGTAATAACAACTTGTTTTAAGGCTTTTTTTTTCTATGAATAGCAACTACTGAATAAGAGTGAATTGAATGGTGTATTGATATAATTTTTTTTATAATATTCATTGCGCTTTTAAAAATAGTTTATTAGTAAGTTGATGGTACCCGCATCAGCCCGTCCTTGAAAGCTCGCTATCTTTGATCCTGGCCTCACCGTCAGTCTTTTCCAACTTAACAGGATTGCCTGCGTCCGGCCCTTTCTTACATAAGATTTGGCTCAGGAGATTGTTCATGCTCTTGTAATTTCTTGCAGTAGTTGCTGTAATAATCTCCTAATTGGTCTCCCCAAAAGCCATACTGCCTTGCTACAGTTGGAAATGGATGCTGCTGCCAGGCTGATCTTTCGCTCCTCTTACACCTCGCCCCTGTACCAATCCTTGCATTGGCTTCCTGTGCCCTAAAGGAGTCAATTCAAAATACTAACCCTTACCCATAAAGCTCTAAAGAACTCTAGCCCCTGTTCTATTTCTTTACTGATTCATAGGTATGCCTCTTCTCGGTCTCTTCTCTCTGCCGTTGACCTTCTCCTGCCGCTGCTCGCACCCTTACTGCTAACTTGCATTTGCAAGACTTCTCTCGGACAGCTCATTTCCTTTGGAATAGCCGGCCTACCGCCATAAGGCTCTCCTCTAGTCTTCAATCATTTAACAAGTCCATCAAAACCCATCTCTTCAGAAAAGCTTATGGCCTCCCAGAGTAACTTCTTTTTCACAAACCTGTCTCTTGCTGTCTCCTAAAGGAAAACACTCCATAATATTGTAAAGTGTAAAGAACAAAAATAAAGCATGGCATCTAAAATACAGTAAAAGGGGGGGCGTGAACGGACGCATGGAGTGAGAGCTCCCGGTCCGAGACAGCAAAAGCGTGAATAGAAGCAGCTCTTACCCCCTGGCTGACGGCGAAAAACAGGAGAGGTATCTCCCCTTCACCTCCCATGGCCCCGGCAAAACAAACAAAGCTGACGGACCCGATCCGCCACGGGAAAAAAGACCGGTTGCGGCCGGCGCAAGATGGCGGCGGTGAGGAGCTGGAACCCTCACAGGCCTCAAATCCTACCACAGAGTTTGAGGAGCAAGGATACACTGATGCCCCAGTCACAGAAAAAAAGCTGTATGCAATGCTAAAGGATTTTAGACTCATTCTGCAGTCTGATCTGAAGAAAGCCACAAATGATATTAAGAAAGAAATAACAGATCTGGGGGAAAGAACAAACAATTTAGAAACACGCACTGACGACATATGCGCAGCGCAAGACGCCCTGGCAGACACAGTACAACAATTAGTGAGTGAACAGCAGTTCCTAAAAAGGAAATTAGCGGACATGGAAGATCGCTCACGCAGAAATAATATCCGCTTCCGTGGCATACCAGAAAGCGTCACGAGAGAGCAACTGCCGCAATACCTTATCTCCCTGTGCAAGTCGCTGGCGCCGGAGATATCGGACCCAGAATGGCTCATGGACCGAGCTTATAGACTACCGAAACCGCAGAATCTGCATAAAGATACGCCGCGCGACGTGGTCGCTCGCTTCCACTACTATAAGACGAAAGACCATCTTCTGCAGGCGGCGAGGAAAATCACCGTGATGCCCACCCCGTATACAGATGTACAATTATACGCAGACCTGTCAGCTATGACAATGGGCAGACGCAGAGAATTCATTAACGTGACGAAGTCCCTGAGAAACAACGGCATAAAATACAGATGGGGCTATCCAACAAAACTACTTATATGGAGGAATGCCAAAACGCATACCGTCAACGAACCGGAGGTGGGAATGCGCTTACTAAAAGAATGGGGCCTATTCCCGCTATCACCGAGAGACGCTTCGACTACAGCATCCCCGAGAGGACCGCAGGCTGAATGGAAGATGGCGGGCTCGCCACAAAGAAAAGAATAGGGCTCCAGTCGGGACCCAACAAGGACATACCACTACCCACTATAAAATTGGACACTGAGAGACACTAACTCTATGCTAGCCTCCGCTATATGATGTGCTAATGTAACTGGATTGTGAGTATGACATTCTGAACCTCTTAATGTAATACATATATGTGAGTCCCTATTGCCCAAGGAGTAAAGCACTACGTAGCAAGGTGACCAACCTTGTCAAACCCAGCGGGTGGGGAGTCAGGGCAGGTACAAAGGGACGGTAGGGACGCAAATCTACGGGTACTACAGCAAATGGGAGGTATAGGGTACAGAAATCACGACTTAGATAGTATATACTGCACAGGTTTAGTGACAGCATGGCATATACATGGTAGCGAGATGGAGGAGAGGATATTGGTTATGACCAAATGGTGGGCCCTGGTGGATATCTCAGACGTATTTGTGGGGAAGGAATAAGTATACCTAGAGAAAAGCTGTAACGCACTCGGCTGCACCACCCAGGTGCATCCCCAGGATGAGACGTGAGACGGATAAAATCTGCCCGCTCACACCTCACCCACGTAGAGCGCTAGTTCTCCATATGGCGCTTTGTACATACCTTAGTTATTTTTTTCTCCCTCCCTGTATTTGTGTCCACTGTCCCTACGTTTTCCCTTTCGGTCCCGGACCAGCAGCACACCGCATGTCGCAAGCAGCGAATGTCATCCCACGGCCCCAGCATAGTATAACACTACACCTGGATCATGGTTGACTCTTTGGCGATCCTCACCTTAAACGTTAAGGGTCTCAATAGCCCACACAAAAGGAGGCTAGCAGTACAGGAAATGACCAAGTCCAAGGCAGCGATTATAGGTCTCCAAGAGACACACTTCTGCATTAGGAAACACCCCAAACTCACTGTCAAACAGTATCCCCAAGGATACCACGCCATGTCAGACACTAAAGCTAAAGGAGTTGCTATCTATTTCCATAGGGATTGGGCATTCACACCATCCAACCAATTTGCCAGTCGAGACGGGAGAATACTGATATTAGTGGGCTCCTTAAATGGTTTATCGGTGACTATAGCTTCCATATATGCGCCGAATGATAAGCAAAAAACCTTTCTAAGCACAGTGTTTAGGACAATTGACAAGCTCAGAGTGGGCCATTTAATTATATGCGGGGACTTTAATTGCGTTCCAGATCCCGATGTCGATATAAAACGTGAGGGGAACAAATTACCACAACAACATTCAATCTCACTAGGCCAACACTTTAGGAAATTATTGCACGGGCATGACTTCTATGACACATGGAGAGGCTTGCACCCGAGTGGGAGGGACTACACGTACTACTCGTCGGTCCATAGGACCTACACGAGAATTGACCTTTGTCTACTCGACACCAAAACATTGCCCCTCGCCATTAAGGCTCATATTGGGCCGATCACGTGGTCTGACCATGCCCCGTACGTTGTCACTATGCGAATTCCGTACCCAGCTAGGGGTAGAGGCACATGGCGCCTGAATGAAGGTCTATTAGACGTACCAGCACATCTTCAACGACTACAGGTCCGGGCTGCGGAATTTTTCGCTGACCACGTTGACTGCTCGTCATCCGACACCACAAAATGGCTGGCCCATAAGGCGGTCATGAGGGGAGAATTAATCCAGATAGGGGCTAGGACAAAGAGGCTGCACAACACAACACTGGACAAGGTAGAGAAAGACCTGGCCACAGTAGAATCCACCCATAAAACAAACCCCACTACGGCAACACATAAGCGACTGATGTCGCTTCGTACAACACTACATAGCCTAAACCTCGCTGTAACAGAACGACACTTGAGGTTTTTGAAGCAATCACACTATATCATGGGTAACAAAGCTGGGAAAATGCTGGCCAACAAAGCGAAACAAACCAAACTGCAATCTAAAATACCGTATATAACCTCCACAACTGGGGATAAATTATACAACCCCCAAGACATAGTGAACGAACTAGCGAAATACTATGCCTCATTATACCAATTAGAAAAAGATCCCTACACACACCAACCGACGGAAGACGAGATAGCACGTTTTCTGGAGAGAGCGCCCCTAGCCAGCCTAACACAAGCACAACGAACCCAATTAGAGAACCCCTTCATGGAGGAGGAAGTAGAAACAGCAATCAAATCCCTTCCCAAACATAAGGCCCCAGGACCAGACGGGATATCCAACTACTACTACATAAAACTGACCAAACAACTACTCACGCCTCTCACCAACCTATTTAATCACATAAAAAATGCAGGGACTATGCCCACGGAAATGCTGGAGGCACATATAGTGACGCTACCCAAACCCAATAAACCCCCCACACACTGTGCAAACCTACGCCCGATCTCCCTTCTGAACGCAGACACCAAACTGTATGCCAAACTCCTCGCTTCTAGAATTAAACCAATCCTAGCTGACCTTGTCTCGGAGGAGCAAGCGGGCTTTGTCCAGGGACGTCAAGTAGGGGACAACACTAGACATTTCCTGAACCTGATTGACTGGGCGAACACCTCGCATCAAGCGGGACTCTTGCTAGCGCTGGACGCTGAGAAGGCGTTTGATCGCCTACACTGGAGGTATATGTTGCTCACCCTCACCAAAATGGGATTCCCACTAACCTTTAGATTAAGCATAATGGCACTGTATCAAAACCCTTCAGCAAAAGTTTTTAGCACGGGCTTTGTATCTAACAGGTTCGCCATAAGTAATGGCACCAGGCAAGGATGCCCCCTCTCCCCCCTAATATTTATCCTATGTCTGGAACCACTAATAAGGATAGTAAAAAATGATCCCAATATAAAGGGGCTGCACACCCAGGGGGGCGATAAGAAATTGGCTCTGTTTGCCGATGACATACTACTGTTTGTCACAAAACCGGAGACCTCCCTTCCCACTCTAATGAGAACGCTGGTAGACTATGGGGAGATATCGTACTATAAAAACAACTTAACCAAAACGCAAGCTCTACCCATAAACCTACCAAAACCTACGTTAGACAGGATAAAGCCACAACATCCCTTTGATTGGCGCACCAATTCCTTAAAATACTTAGGTGTAAACCTCACCAAATCCCTTCAAACGGTGACCAAAGAAAATCACTACCCCGTGCTAAAGAAAATCAAATCCTCCCTCGAACAGTGGGCTAACATGGATACCTCATGGCTCGGACGCATCAACCTAATTAAAATGATGACACTGCCACACATCCTATACCTATTCAGAACCCTGCCCATATTCCTCCCGACTGCGCTGCTCAAACAATTCCAAAGCACGATCAATGCTCACATATGGAAGAGGAAACCCCCGAGAGTGAATAAAGGGTGTCTGGGACTTCCTTATGTCCAAGGTGGACTGGGGATGCCGGACGTAACTGCGTATTATAGGGCCTCTTTCTTGGCACAGGGACTGCGACTCATTAGGAACCATACCCTTCCCCGTAAACCGCTTTGGCTGTCATTAGAAAATGAATGCCTAGAGGCACATGATATAGTCCATTACTTGTGGACATGCTCCTTGCCCCGAACATCTGCCGGCATGACCCTGAGATGCTCGATCACTATGCTTAAAGCATGGAAGTCATGGTGTCCGAAGGTGCTAGACCCGGTACGATTATTTAGGGAAGCACCCATCACGACACTAGCAGCCTACTCCCCAGGCATACAGGTGGGCAAATGGCTCAACAAGGGAGCGAGATTAGTGAGGGATTTAATGTCAGGAGACGCGGTGAAACCATTCCCTGAATTGAAAGAGGAACTGGGGTTAGACTCGAGAGATCTGTACCTTTATTTAAGGATCAAAAACATAATACTAACCCATGGTAAACAAACAGTCGCCCGAACTAACTCTCCGGTACTCCAACCAAGCCACTTATCTCTGACAAAAGCAGTAAAACCACTCTCCCTATGTTACAATGCGTTGGTCACAGGTAACACTCCAGATAAACTACAATACATGGCAAAATGGGAGCAGGACCTGGGATTTCAAATCTCCCAAGCAGACTGGCAGTCTGCAAGGGCAAATACAAAACAGGCATCGAGTAGTCTCTCGCTATGGGAGGCCTACTGCAAGATAACTATGAGGTGGTATCTGGTACCACAGAGACTAGCAAGTATGTACTCAGGAGCTTCGAACTTGTGCTGGAGATGCGAGTCGGACACTGGAACCATGTTACATGTGTTCTGGAATTGCCCGCTGCTAGACGGATTCTGGAAACAAATCCAAACCCTGATCTCAAGTACGACTGGCACCTCCATCCCATTGCGACCGGACAAGTACTTATTACATGTTATACCAGACCTAGACACACACCCTCACAAAAAAGTGATTCTGAATATACTGACGGTAGCAAAAGTAGCCTTAGCTGGTAACTGGAAAAGCAAACAAGTTCCTCAGGTAGAGGTGATTATCAACAAAATGAATGTGATTAGCATATACGAGAAAATGGCTAGCAAGCTAAAAGGATGCCTAGGAAAGTATGATAAAGAATGGGTATGTTGGACGGCTACATAGTCACTGAATGACAATTAAGACAAGCCGACTGCTCGAACCAAACGGTTAACCCCCATAGCAGGCCAGTAAGGAAGCACACAGGCGCAAACATTAGGGGGCCAAAGGGGTCAGGGCGTTGAGGTGCCCAGGCGAATATATAGTCTCATCAACCTCACAAATTGCACAAGGAAGGTGTTCATAATGTACTGCAGGCTGTGGCGTGAAGCTGTGATCAGGGACTTTTCCCACCCCCCCCCCCTTTTTTCCTTCTGTACCCCATCCCCTCCCTAGTTATATTTAAAAAATGTACCGCATGCTTTGAAGCTGTATGCATCACACCGAACATCACCTGGCATACGGATTATTTGTATATTTAATTGGTTATTGGATTAATTGAGTGAGAAGTATGGCTGGATACAGGGTGAAATGTAGAATGTTATCCGTAATTGTTGTTGTAAAAGCGGACTGTAATTATGTACCATGTTATGTGTTGCAAATGTCATTCAATAAAAATGATAAATGAGAAAAAAAAAAAATACAGTAAAAGTATGCACTTACAGAAAATATCCAACCTTAGTGTATACATTTACAATAAATAACTTAATGCATGCATGCTTTCTATTGTATATTTTTTCAACTTAGTATTTACTTGTATTACATGTATTACAGATTACACTTCCTTTATTGTTCTTTACATTCTGGGATATGATTGGGATATGTCATCTTTGCACTTGTAATTCAAACACCATAAAAAGAACACTATACACACCATGACCAATACAGTGTACAGTGCTGCCTGAGCACAGTTCCCTGTTTCACATCACACCGATGGGGTACCTGCACATTATAGACGTTTTTCCATTGGAAAGCATTAAATCAATGCTTTCATATGAATATATTGAACATGCTGGATGTCCTCATGCAAAGTCTGAGGATGTACAATGTAATTTAATGCATGAAGTCAACCACTTAGGGATGTTATAAACCTGAAACTGCAATGTTTTAAATTGCAGGTTTAAGGGGAGAGGGGCGCTGTACACAGACCACTTTAATTAGATGGGTAGGGGAGGGAAGGCATACCCCAGATCAAATAACCAAGGAAGGGAGACAGCATCCTGGCACATTGCCAGATTGTCTGGACAGAGAGAGTAGTAATTCTCTACCTGACAATTCTGGTAAGTCGCCATCAGGTCGATCTGGGGTATGCCCCACCAATGGGCAATCAATGAGAAGACTGCCGGGTGAAACCTCCATTCTCCTGGAAGAATTTCTGTTCTGCTGAGGAAGTCCACAGTAATGTTCTCTGAACCCGGAAGATAGATTGCCTTCAGACCTTGGAGACTGTTCATGGCCACTTTTCACCAAGGGAACTAGTTTCTTCAAGAGCAATCTTCTTCTTGTGCCTTCTTAGTTGTTCACATACAAGTCAACCGCTAGGTTGTCCGTTTTGATCAGGATCCAAGATTTTTCGATCATCGGAAGGAATTCCAAGATGGCTCTGGAAATGGCCCTTAGCTCCCTTAAATTTGAGTGCAGACGGGGACGGGGCCTGACCGCCGGCGGGATCAGACGTGCTCTGTCTGAGCTCCCGCTCCAGGGCCCGAAGTCGGTGTAAATTGGAGGCTTTACGAGACTGGAAAACCACACATGCGACCACACCAACCCCCAGTCACTGGGGCAAACAAGTATACCACATGAGACTCTCTGGCGCCGACAGTGACCCGGGATGACCGGGGGGGGGGGTGTGTCATACCGGTCTGCAAGGGCACTAGCCAGCACACCAACCTGGACCTAAACAGCCGCCCTGGTGAGGATTAGTGGCCGAGTGGCGGCCCACAAGATGGCTGCCGCCCACCGACCATGTGCGGGAGCTGCCTGTGAGATAGAGCGGATGCTTACCTAAAAGTGAGGAAGCCAACGGAGCAAATTAATAAGCACACACTGCCACCCTGCTGGGTCCTTACAAAAAAACAGAGTTTATGGACACTGCAAATAAGAACACACCGCACTCTAATGGAAGTGCCTGCAGTAGCACATAGCACAAGACACGAAGCAGAACCTGCAAGTTAACTAATTAACTTAATCTCTTGATGGCCTGACATGTCTCCTAGCACTGCTTTCATTTCTTTTGTTGTTATATGACAAACATTTAACTCCTCGTGTTCACTTGTTTTCTAGTGCTACATGTTAGGCTGGCAGGTCCAGGTACACAGGTCCTTGCCTATAATTTGACTCACTCCTGTACCACACTTGTGATGTAAACTAAAATTAGACAGCTCGCATCTCATATTCAGTGTGCCCATGAGTTAAATATAGGTCGTGCTGAAGGGACAGAGAGGTGATATAAATAAAATGAATAAATATAATAAAAAGTCCCAAGTGGTAGGTAAACCTGTATATTTCTTAGGTGGATATAAAGTCCAAATGAATGTCTGAAGCTTCTTATGTTGGAGGTGTCTTGATTTGCTTGTCGATATGTGGGTACATAAAAGAGATAAGAAGAACTCCAATAGTTTTTAATGCCATTTGATAAAGCCCTGTGTGGTGAAACGTGTTTTGGCTGTTATTAGTTTGTTTTATATATTGATATATTATATTCTAAATAAAGAAATATTGGCTTTTATTTTTGCCTATATATACTTTGAATTCCTTTTTTTTTTTTTTTTAATTCGAATTACCTGGTCACCGATTTGGATTGAAGCACGCTATTCTTCAAGAATCCAAGGTGGGGATTGTACCACCTGCACCATTATATTGAGCAGTAGTTCCTGCTCATATACATGTGAGTATTTTACTATTTTATTTGTTCTTTTAAAAAAAAATTCAGTGAGCACTATATACGTCTCCCATCTCTCCACATATCGAGGAATTACTCAGGATTTCATCACCCATATCCGACCAGTGGGGGATTGACGCCACTGAACACTAATAACACTTGAGCAATTTTTTGCTCATGTTAAGGTGAGTTTTTTACCTACTCACAGACTTATATTTGAAAATTTGCTGACATCCTACACTATTGGAGTTCTTCTTATCTCTTTTATGTACCCACATATCGACAAGCGAATCAAGACACCTCCAACATAAGACGCTTCAGACATTCATTTGGACTTTATATCCACCTAAGAAATATACAGGTTTACCTACCACTTGGGACTTTTTATTATATTTATTCATTTTATTTATACCACCTCTCTGTCCCTTCAGCGCGACCTATATACCCATTTTTTTCCTATCTTATTTCTTGTGAGGCTTGTTGAGGGACCTCATTTTTATAGGTTGCTGCTTTTATACTTATTTTAGTTTCTTTTAGATTATTTAGCGCTGAACCGTTATCCATTTGTCCCATGAGTTAAATATGCCTGCCTAGCCTGTTCATTAACGTTAAATCCCTGTGCTGTCTGTGCCATTGCTAATCTAGACGCATGTGACCACACTACAACTACACTAGCAAAGTTACTCTAGCAATGTTAAACGTGCATCACCCTACCTTATGCTAACGTTTTCGCTGTTAAACCAATCTTGTTATACCTATGTAAAAATGTGCAATTTCTCATGCCACTGTCAAACCTAAATACACCTTCAAACACGCTGTTGTGGCATATGTCGATAACATGTAACTAACTGCACAACAAAAATAAAGAATAAAAAAAACAAACAAAAAAAACCATTAAAACCAAATTTGAGTGTAGACTACTCTCGTCAGGTCCACTTCCCTTGTTTCCATGTGGAATTGAAGTGGGCACCCCATCCCATCCAACAGACACTCCAACGACATTGCACACCTGGGACCCTGAGAGGACGACCGCATTCATCCCCAGGAACAGAGAGAACCGGGAAGAATTGACCTGAACTGTAAAATTATAGCCAGCAAGCATTCAATGCATTAACCTGTTACTGAATTATTTCATTTTATTTTGTTATCCCTTTGTTATACGGTTTGTTTGTCATATAATATTGTTGCACACGCATCCTACAAGTCGAACTCACGCTACACCAAAACCGCTGCAAGACTCACTATGACACATAGAATACCATTAGCTCCAGGGAGAATACACCTACTCCCACCCCCCCCCTCCCGCGACTCCCTCGGTAAGGAGTCAAATCCCAACCCACTGGACAACCGTAGAGGTACAAACGAGCTCAATGAGCAACAACCACCTACCCACACGCAAATTAACACATGCTGACACACGCAGACTTCACAGTACCCACTCGAAGACATAAACTGCACTAAGGGCAGCCATTTACGCACGAAATTAACCCCAACATGGGACACATAAGGGGGTACAAAATCGCGAACAGCTATTTCTAGACCGACAACCTTCGGGTTATTCACCCCCAACACTAATACAATCCCATCAAGCGAAGGGGAGAGACACACACCTCAAATTTACTCCGATGTTGCCTTAGTCTGATACCAGTTGAACTGTAAAAAAAAAATGTGCAGAACTGACGTCACGATTTGTAATTGACAGTCTGAAGTATGCCTAAACTATGTTGTGATGTCACGAAATACCCCAAACCTGGAGGGCTGTTGTGGCCATATGGGCTGTATTTTAATTAACCTTGCACGAAAAAATGAAGAACTGCAAAAAATAAATTAAAAAAATAATTGTCGAGGTCATCTCCATCAGGTTTGTGCTTTTATTTTGATGTTTCTCCTTAATATAATTGTTACATTACCATTGTGGTCACATATATTGCTGCATTAATTTAATATTTTTTACAATCAATATAAAAGAAGAATCTCCATCTTATTAATCCAGTTTATTAATCAACACACAGTGTTTTTCATAAGTAAACTGCTGTCTTATGAGAGAGGAGACAGTCATTTGGGAAAAAGTATATAAAAAGAAAACAAAAAACAAATAAAAACCGGCAATTTTTGCATGATATTGAATTACTTCTGTAATGCAAGTGTCAGAACTTGCACAAGTATAAGGCACAAAAGCATCCTTAAATCACAGTTCTATACAAAGTTTCAATCCCCTGAAACCTCAAGGAAGGGTGTAGAAGCCTTAATATTTCATGACGGAAGAGAAAGGACATTGAATGGATAAGGGTACAGCAGGAACTCATCTGTCGGAAATAAAAACATTCCCCAGCTCAAGACTAGTATGCTCAGGCGCGCTTTTCAGCCCTCTCAGCCTGCCAACAGAAAAACAATTAGTTAGAAAACAGAAACAGGCAATTAAAAGAAAACAGACAAGTGCAAATTGATACAAGTGAAATAAAATGGATACCTTGATTGCTTGTTCTAGCTGTTCAAGAGCTTCTTCATATCTCGGCACATACTGCCGCAGACTCTCACTCTTTACAAACTGTTTTTGCAGTGCTGGGGCGCCAGCATCTCGCATCATCTTGAAATATCTTTCCTCCTTGGACAGTTAAATAAACATGTTAGTGCATTTAAAATCAAATAAACACGCCGACAGGCACTGCTCAGCAATGTAGGAATGATGATGCTTACCTGAACACTCAAGAGCATTGTGAATGCCAGACCTGCTTTTCCTGCACGAGCTGTCCTCCCTACCCTAATGGAATGAAAAGAAAAGGTTGCATGTAAGCATAAAGCCTCTTACACAGTCCAAAACCAATGCATGAAATGGATAATAGATACATCAAACCTCTTTCAGTAAAGAAACAGTAACATTTAGAAAGATTGGCTCACAGAAGTTATGGTTAAGGAGTGTATGTACCTTTATGAATATTTAGTAGAATCGTATAAACTGAGGTTAACAGTGAAAAGTATAGAAAAATTAAATCGATCTTAAATCAAAAAAAATAAGAGAAATTAAAAATGAAGTCAGCTAAGTGGAATAGCGGTTCTTAATATTATATACCAATAGAGGCATCACTTAAGGTCTGCATGGCAATACAAAAGCAATATCTATCCATATCTATATAAAGTATACTATGGTACAGTAAAGAAAGAATTTACTCTGGCCAGAAAGTGTTTTCTTAAACCACTAGGGTTTTTTTTGGTTGGAGTAAACTTTTCATTCTCCTAAAAATATTTCAATAAACACCACCATCTTAGACTACTAGAAGTGTAACTAAACATATGTCATTACAGAGTGGTATATCTTAAAAGGATACTCTAAACATTAAAAACAATGTTAACTTAATTAAGCAGTTTTGGTGTATAAATTATGCCCTTGTAGTCTCACTGCACTTTTGATTTTCTTAATGCTGTCCCAGTCAGGCCTCCCCTGGCTGTGATTCACACAGCCTCCATGAAAAAAAAAAAAATTGTTTCATTTCCAATCAGATCTTACAGCACAGTGTGTTTACTTTACACGTTTTTATTTTCTGCTCTGTTAAATGAATTTCAAAGGGACACTCCAGCTTGCTGAAGTGCTTTATGTGTGAACTGTGTATTCTCCATTTTATTAGGACTTCTGGGCTGGGGGTGAGGGCTTACAAAGGCTGCAGACAAGATATCTGCAGTTTTTGCACATTATTTTTTAGATATACTCCTAATGAAAAAGCATGTTATCATTATGGGTATATCTAGTAAACTGTGAAAGAGTAAGAGAAAATACATACCAATTTAAAGATGCTGGGAAGCTAAATTAAATAGGCTCTTCTTCAGAAAATGCGTACGGAGGCTGTATGAGTCTTAATTAAAGGAAGGTGTGGCTAAGACTGCATAAAAAAAATGATTTAATTCCTAAATGTCAGAGAAATGAGAAGTGAGACTATAGACGCATAATCTATAAACCAAAACCCCTTCACTAAGTTAAAGCTGTTTGGTGCTTATAGTGTCCCTGTACTGAAATTACTATTGCCCATCAAATAAACTTTTTAGTCACAGAGCTGTGAGAATGTGTGCTCATTCCCCCAAAACAGTATTTGCGAGGTCAGGCACCGATATTGGACAAGGTCTGACTTGCAAACAGCGTTGCAAGTCATGCCCAAAAGTGTTAAATGGAGTTGAAGTTAATTCTCTGTATATGCCACTTGAGTTCTATCACCTTATCATGTCTTTATAGACCTCAATTTGTACTCAGAGGTACAGTCATGATGCAATAGGAAAGGCCTTCCCCAAACTGTTGCCACTAACAACAAGCAATTATCTCCAATGTCTTTGTATCCTGTAGTATAAAGATGACCATGGAAGTAAGGAGCCTACAGCAAACCCTGAAAAAAGACCCCTAGACCATGATGCCTCATCTAAAATTAAATAGCACTTTGTATCTTGATAGGTAGCACTATCCTTGCATCAGCCACATCAAGATTCTTCCATTAGAATGCAAGATAGCGAAACATGGTTCATCAATCCAAAGAACATGTTTTCATTGCTCTAGACTCTAGTGGCTGAATTTTTCACACTACTTAAAGGACCACTCTAGGCACCCAGGCCACTTCAGCTTAATGAAGTGGTCTGGCTGCCACGTCCAGCTAGGGTTAATCCATTCTTTTATAAACATAGCAGGTTCAGAGAATGCGCGTGCAGCTCTTGCCGCGCGTGCGCATTCAGCCGACGGGGAGGAATGGAGGCGGAGAGCTCCCCGCCCAGCGCTCGAGAAAGGTATGTTTTACCCCTTTTCCCCTTCCCAGAGCCGGGCGGGAGGGGGACCCTGAGGGTGGGGGCACCCTCAGGGCACTATAGTGCCAGGAAAATGAGTATGTTTTCCTGGCACTATAGTGGTCCTTTAAACCAATGCTTGGTGTTATGCATGTTGATGTGAGGTTTGTGTACAACTGCTTGACCATAAAAAACAATTTTCATGAAGCCCCTGACACATAGTTCTTGTGCTGATGTTCCTTCGAGAGGCAGTCTGGAACTCTGTAGTGATGGATATAACAGATGATGTGCCCTCAATTAGTATACATGGCCGTTCATGCTGCTTTTAGAAATTTTCATATTGCAACAAAGCAGAAATTTCAAGAACTTGTTGCAAAGAAATCCTATGACAGTGCCACATTTAAAGTCAATGAGCTCTTCAGGATGACCCATTATACCACCGATGTTTGTCTATGGAGATTTCATGGTTATGTTCTGGTTTATGCACCTACTAGCAATGGGGGAGGCAGAGACCCACAGGTGAATAATTCATAAAGATGTCCACATACTTTTGGTGTAATTGTGTGCATAATAACTATAAAAAGGTCGTTAAACAGGATATTACCTGTGAATGTATATCCGAATATACTGAGGAGCATCATAGTTAATTACAAACTTCACTCCCTTGACATCAATTCCTCTGGCTGCTGCATCTGTACTGATCAACCTTTGTAGACAAAAACATACAATAAGAGAGATTTTACAACAAACTATCAATGATTTTATAAATTGCCTGTAAATAGCATTTATGTTTTGAATTGTAGCACTGCTGAACAAACATAATGGAATGTGTAATCTTTAACCAAAGTAGTGTTGCTTGTGAAATTTGACTGTAAATTTAATGTCAGAGCTATTACTTAGTTTTTAGTATTTAGTAGTAAC
>OW240916.1:199233778-199256199 GCA_933207985.1 Pelobates cultripes
GCCTCTTGCCCCAGGATTATGGGCCCTGCAAAAAGACGTGACTACCATGGAAAAAACAAACCACTGAACCAATCTGGGTGATTTTTGGATATGTTGATCACCCAGATCAGGGCTATCAGAGGATGTGACTCTTGTGGGGTTTCCATGGATCTTGGGGGTACTCTTGGGGTGTTTGTAAATTGTGTATTTTTCTGTACCTAAAGATAATCAATTATCTCTCAGACACAGAGGAGGAGTATGTTGAATGTTATCTGTGCCTCTCCCCTCCCCCTTTTTCCTGTCCTATTGTTTCCCCAACAGGGCGTTGTCCCAGGGAGTTTAAACTAGCTGCTCTGTCCCTCCTCAATCTCCAATTAGCCCTTGCTATTGTCTGACCCCACCCTTCCTTGTACTATAGTAATCTATGTAACCTATTGTATGTAAATGAGGCTGTTGGGGGTTTAAATGTTTGTATAAATAGTAAGTGCTGGCTTGCATTAAACAGAACTACTTGACCCTTTCTTGAAGCCTTGGCTCATGCTTGGGGGATGGGATAACTACACTCTTGGGGATTGCTATATCACAATACTCCCCTGAGTATAAGCTCCTGTAAGAGCTTGTTCCTGGTTCCTGCTCTCTGGAGTTAGGAGAGGTTCACCCACTGGAAGCTGGATCCTGGCCTTGGATCCAGGGTGGGTGAGAGACGGCGAGACCCCGACGCAGCTGCATCACTGGAAGTGGGGTCTGCAGTGCGGATGGTGTCGGTTGGAGTGTTTGTAGTCCTCAGCAAGCACTAGGAGCATCGATTGGCGGAGGTACTCGGTCGGAGTGCCAGCTGTCCGTCACAGGCTCCTTAGTGAGTATTGCCTGTGGAGCAGAAATCTCTTTCAGCAGGGTTGCTTAACGTAACAATTTTTTAAAAAATGTTTACTGTGGTGTTTTGTCTGTTTTGCTTGTTTCGCTGCAGTCCTGTGCCGCGGTCTGTCTCATTTTATTAGAGTAAGGGTGGCCCATATCTAGTTGTGGCTGCCATTCTTTCCTCACGTCTCATGTTCCCCTGTGTTCGCTGGGGTGGCTGTGTGCAGATGTCTCAACTTGTTCGCCATTTTGCCTAGCAACCCATGCAGTACTCTGTCATAGCGTCTTGAGATTAGGGGTCCTAGATGGGTCCCTTTGGTTGTTGGCTGATTTGGTTCTAGGTCGGTGTGGGAGTGCATCTGGTGGTCGCCATTTTACTCATGAGAACGTGATAGATATTACTTGTGTCCCTCTTGTCGGTTTCGCTAGGCTTATGTGGTTAATAGCGATTTGGGTCTCAGTTGGGGGGTCACCACCGCTTTTGCTCCCTGGTGCATATATCTCTTGATAAGCGTCCTGCCCAGATTGTCTTAAACCCCTTCACCCATGGTGTCGTGTTTTACGTTTGTCCATATCTGTCTTAGTTTGGGGTACCTTGTGCTTCTCTGCCTCTCGCATGTTATACTTAACCTCTGGGCAGCCCCCCCTAGCCGCCGCCACTCCCCCACCGGGCCGACCCCGCGACCGGAGCGGCCGAGGATGGAGCGGGAGCGGAGGCAGGGCCCCCGTTCCCCCCACCCCCAACTATGATTAATCATTGTAACGGCTACCCTGGTGTAGAGAGGGTACCAGCCGTTAGGGACGTCCTTTTCTTCCTGGCAGTCGCTGTGTAGTGATGGAGTCGCCTATTCCCTTCTGCTGGATCAGGAGTGGAAACCAGGTGCAGCTCTGAAAAGAGCTAAGTGATTAAGCTGCATAGATTCCCCTTTCATGAACGAGACAAGGCTACGAAGAACTGTCAAAACCTTTATTCCCTTGGGACCAGCCAATACAGTCACCACAATAACATTGTTGTGAAACCTCAATAAAATCACAAACAGTCAAACCATATCAAGAAACACACAGTGACTTATCACAACACAATGGCACATTTTTAAAGGGGTGGGGGGAGACAATATTTAACAGTAAATATCTCACCTGCCTGCAGAATTAGCAATATGCAAATCTACCTGAATATGCAAATGAACCAGTCTTGCAATTCAGGTAGTGCATAGCCAAACCCACCTAGTTGGTAGCAAACCTCAGCAGTACAGGAGAGAAGGCAATACATTTCACAGTACACACACACACTATAAACAATTACATTACACACACCCTGCACCTATAATGGGTACAGGGTGACTAAAACATAAGATAAATAAAGCAGCCTACATAAATAGTCTGTCTGAAGGTAGAATAGGGGCTTTAAAGGCAAATACATCAAAGAGTCATAGTCACAGGGAAGGAGGCTGGCAAGCAGGCCTCTCCAGTACCAAGTGGCGAAGGGCACTTCGTCACATATCTCCCCTTCGGGGGGAAGACTAACCAGGCACCTGACTTTCTGTCGGTCAGTGCCTAAGTTAGTCGATTCACCCACCGACCATATGCAAGTGCCAGAGTAGCCCACCCACAACAAACAGTTATTAGAGCAGCCCACCCACAGCAAACAGTGACTGCACCTGGGTATTCCTCTGGGGTGATGGGGCAACACGCTGTGGGGACTTGAGGGGCAGAGGCCAGCGGCGCTCTGCCCTGATGCCTGCACTTCTGCTGGGGAGAGGGGGTTGCAGACCAGTCCTGTAACAAGGGGGTCGGTAGGGCAGAGGCCAGCGGCGCTCTGCCCTGATGTCAGCTCTTCCGCTGGGGTAGCCGGCAGAATGTCACGCTCTGTACAAGGGACACAGGGAGGGCAGAGGCCGACTGCACTGGTATAGCCTGCAGGACAACAGGCTCTGGACAAGGGACAAAGGGAGGGCAGAGGCTGACTGCACTCTGCCCAGCTGCCAGCTCTTCCGCTGGT
The DNA here is from genome assembly GCA_933207985.1 of Pelobates cultripes. Lineage (NCBI taxonomy): Eukaryota > Metazoa > Chordata > Amphibia > Anura > Pelobatidae > Pelobates > Pelobates cultripes. The sequence continues at coordinate 199,236,615 of OW240916.1, forward strand.
ATAGCCTGCAGGACATCAGGCTCTGGACAAGGGACAAAGGGAGGGCAGAGGCCGACTGCACTCTGCCCAGCTGCCAGCTCTTCCGCTGGGGTGCTGGGAACATAGTCCGGCTCAGTAGCCAGGGGAACATGGGAGTCAGTGGGGGTTAACATCTCCTCTGTTAACCCTGGGGCCAAGTTAGGAGTTAGCTGGGGAGGGGAATTCGTACTTACCCCCTCTTCCTGTTGTCCCTGTGAGGGTAGTTGGGGATCTGGACAGGCTGTCCAGCATCCCTATAGGTCAGGCACAGAGACCACGGTCCCATCTGCGCCATCTGGGAGATTGGTGTCTCCCCTTGGTGGGGTAAGCTGCTGCTGGGGAGATAGGGTGCTGTGCTCCTCTCCCTGAAACACAGGCTGCCGCTGGAGAGGGAGACCGCCTGTCTCCACTCCCATAACAATGTCCTGCTGCTGGAGAGAGAGACCAACTGTCTCTGCTCCCTGTAGGACACACTGCTGCTGTTGCGGGGGAAGGACGACACCTTCGGCCCCCTGGAATTCGCACTGCCGCTGGGGAGGAAGGACGACACCTTCGGCTCCCTGTAACTTGCACTGCCGCTGGGGAGGAAGGACGACACCTTCAGCTCCCTGGAACTTGCACTGCCGCTGGGGAGGAAGGACGACACCTTCGGCTCCCTGGAACTTACACTGTCGCTGGAGACTAGGTGTCCATATCCTCAACCTCCACAGTTTTCGCTCAAAGGCCATTGCCGCACTGTTCTCAGCACTCAACTGGCGCATTACTTGGTGGACCACCTCGTTCGAAAGGTCTGGGCCATAGCAGACCAACCGCCTCTTTACCTCCTCAATGTAAGCGTCGTCCTCGTAGCGACGTATCCTGTTGAGGTGCTCTTCGCAGGGCTCTATCCATCCCTGCTCCATGCTGCTGTAGTTAGGGACGCTGCACAGTGGCTAGCGTTGCCCTCAATAACCTCTCATACGATACCAGTGTCTCCGAGCTGCTTCTCCTCGCACTAGGACACCATCCCACCGCTGCCACCAATGTAACGGAGCTCCTTGTACTCCGACCGAGTACCCTCCGTTGACGGATGCTCCTAGCGCTTCCTGAGGACTCCAAGCAGTGCAGCAGACACCACAACCACCGCAGACTCCACAACCGCTGTATCTTGACTGGAGTCTCGCCGTCTTCCTTCCACCCTGGATCAGCTTCTGTCCTCCAGGACTGTGTGGGAAAGAACTCTTCCTTCCACCCTGTACAAACCTCCAGCCTCCAGAACTGTGTGGTGAAGACCCCTCCTCCAAGGAGAGCATGTCAGGAACAAGCTCTTAAAAGAGTTAAGTGATTCAAGCTCAGGGGAGCATGCAGAGCATAGCAATCGTAGCAAAAGTGTGATTATAACAACTCCCTCCAATAACGAGACAAGGCTACGTTTAGAGGGATCAAGAAGAACTGTCAAAACCTTTATTCCCTTGGGACCAGCCAATACAGTCACCACAATAACATTGTTGTGAAAACTCAATAAAATCACAAACAGTCAAACCATATCAAGAAACACACAGTGACTTATCACAACACAATGGCACATTTTTAAAGGGGTGGGGGGAGACAATATTTAACAGTAAATATCTCACCTGCCTGCAGAATTAGCAATATGCAAATCTACCCGAATATGCAAATGAACCAGTCTTGCAATTCAGGTAGTGCATATTGCTGTTGCTACCAACAGAGGGCACTAGACCAGCTCCATAGCCAAACCCACCTAGTTGGTAGCAAACCTCAGCAGTACAGGAGAGAAGGCAATACATTTCACAGTACACACACACACTATAAACAATTACATTACACACACCCTGCACCTATAATGGGTACAGGGTGACTAAAACATAAGATAAATAAAGCAGCCTACATAAATAGTATGTCTGAAGGTAGAATAGGGGCTTTAAAGGCAAATACATCAAAGAGTCATAGTCACAGGGAAGGAGGCTGGCAAGCAGGCCTCTCCAGTACCAAGTGGCGAAGGGCACTTCGTCACAATCATTTTTTGGGAGCCTGTCACTTCCTCTGCATAGCGGAACATTCAGTAGTGCTAGTCAGCCTATATCGTTCCCTCAGAGCAGCATCAGAACAACATCATGACCACATTTATAGTGATATGTCTAAACCATTAAACTGTCTCAACTTGTTTGCCATAGTAAGTTCTTAGTAGGCTAATGGCTCCTATTAGGGAGGTTATACTTGCAACTTAGGTGGTATCTACAGCACGTCTCCGTTCAGGTGCTTGTGCTGTGCCCATAGTAGCGGAGCGGCGTGGGGATAAGGTAGTGCCCGAGTGTCGCCTGGTGCTTAGGCCCCAGTTGGCCAGCAGGGTTGTCCCTTCTTCTGGGGTGTTGATCGTGAAAGGTTTCTCCGTCTTTGGTGATGATTAGTTTCGTGTGGTATCCCCAGCGATGTTTGATGTTGTGCTTTCGCAGTTCCACCATGACTGTGTTGAAGGTTCTCCTTCTACGTAGTGTTGCCGCTGACAAGTCCGCCATGATGCGCACGCTGGGATATTTGGGGTGCGCATCTGGTTTGCTTCTGCTTGAGCGGAGGACCAGTTCCTCGGAGGAGGACATCGCAGGGCGTCGTGTCTGGGAGGTAAGTGGGTTTCGGGACCCAGTGGACTCCACTAGTAGCATGTCGCTGGTATTCCTGGAGCATAGGCATGCATGAGGCCCCTCACGTATACCTGGAGGTCGCTTGGTTACAAGGCGTAAGTTATTCTTCCTTGCCCCGTCCTCTGTGTCGGCCATGCGGGTTTCCATGGTGTTTAGTTTGTGTTCCAGCGCCTGTACATGGTCGGCCATATCATTTTGAAACATCGTCCGTGCTTTGCAGTCTGATTCTATGCGGGTCATTCTGCTGGTACGATTTGCTATTTCAGTTTTCAGTTGTGTTGCTGTGAGTTGCCAAGTTGCAATTAGTTTTGTGGACATCGTGTCCATAGCTGCTTCAAAGAAGGATTTAGTTAGCATTTCAGAGCTCCGTGAGTCCCGCTGGGTGGCCACGCGGTCGCGCTCTCGCTTGGCCCCTCTCCATCTTGTAGGCATGTTTTGTCGGTCTCCATCATCACAGCCGTGTTTTGGCCAAATAAGTTTTGCTTATCTCCTTTGGTTGAGGTTTTCTTATTTTTGTAGTGAGACATGTTTCTGGGGGTTGTTTGGAGATTTCTGCTGGTGTAATTTTATAAAGTTAAGGAGCCCATGTGCCAGAGCAGATTAGTGTGCGGCCATCTTGCTCGGCGGTCAGCCACGCCCTCCAATTAATGTTTTATTAGGCAAAAAGAGCCTGATATATACAAATAGTAAAATCAAATAAACATAGGTAAAAATATCTATTTGGTTTTACGATTTCTACACATCACGCTCTTTTTGCCTAATAAAAGATTAATTTTTAATTTGACCCCTGACTCTGTCTTTAGATTGCTCTGCAGAGGCAGGTACTTCAATCACAGTCCAAGGAGGAGAGCGGATTACTGCAGCCCTTTTGGGCTTTAAGGCGCTTCTTGAACTTCTATCCTGTGAGTGCAATCTATAGATGCCGTATTCACACTTATTAATATACATCACTATGTACTGTTCATCTTTTGCATTTTAGAACTCTGCTGTATCCCAGTTTTTGTATATATTTACATGTCTGATTAGAAGAGTTGTTGGGGAAGGCCTCTTAGGAAGCTGTTTTTGTCATACTGAGCTAAGTACTGTTTTAAGTTTTTTATCACAAAGAATTATTGTAGTTGTAATATTTTTGTTGTTATATTGGAAATAGTCCATGGAAATTAGGACTTTTTCCTGTTATTAGAGTAATGTTCATGTTGCTTCTGTAGAATTCTAGAATTCTGCAAGAATTGACCATTATAGAAAGACATAGTCCACTTATGGTTTAACAACCGGCTATTTATATCATTTTGATAGAGATTGTGATAGAGTGCCATTAAGAGGAAAAAAGCATGAACTTTATCGCCAAATTCGTTCCCACATTTGGAAAACACATGGCAGAGCACAGCTTCATGGTTGGAGTAATCCTTTTTCTATGGGAAATAAGGCGAGTAAACTATTATAATAATTTGTCTGTACATATCATAAAATATTTACTCTGTGTTCTCTTAAGACTGTTTCATCTTCAACTGCTTGAAATATGGGATTACATACCCGCATAATTAGCATTACAATCGACCAATGTTTTTCTGAAATATAACCACAAAATACTTGCCAGAGGTAATTCAAACACATTCTTTTGTGTGTTTTTTGATAAAGTTGAACACAAGCATAGTAGCAGCTGTACTTTTAAATAGAGGTTGTATATGTATTTTTCGAGACCCACATTATTAAATTGCAATTTTATTATTTGTACAGAGTATACATGTCCTGTACTAGACTAAGATATGTATACCTAAAGTAGTGATACCAATTAATTGAATGCAAAATGGGCAATTAATGTACTTCTGCTAAAACAACTCAAATTACTTCCACAATGTATTTTCTTGATTGTATTCTATGAAATATTAAAATGTTTTAACCTTGTAAAATAGATACCTTTTTGTGAATTCACAAAAACTGGTTAATTGCAGCAGACATGCAACATTTAGCATTTGATGGATCAGTCAAGATAAAAATAAAAAAGATATCCAAAAAGTACATTTAAGTGAATTAATTTATGTTCTACACATTAACGGGGTACTACATGACTCCTTAGAAGACCTGAATTACAAATCAAGGAGGTTTAAAGTTAGGGTTAGGAATATCCCAGAAATGATCAATGATATTTGTATTTACTTGCTTAAATAGTTTTGTATCATATTAACAGTTTTCCCTGACTGCTAATTACTCTTGGACAGAGTACATAGGACCATAAGACAACCAGCTTTCATAGAAATATCTAGGGACATCACAATTTACTGCCACTTGTGCATCTCAAAAGCAACTAGGATCCAGGCCCTGTACAAATTGTTTGAAACAGTAATGTTACCTAGAAAGATTGGATTCAGTCTAATCCTAACGTGCTGACGGAACAGCCTACGCCTTTTGTCCTCCAAATAACTTTATCAAGAATGTACAATAAGACACTTAGACTGGCACCTTTCTATGTAAATAACAATGCACATCTATTAGACCTCTTAAAGAGATATTTAACATTGAACTATTAAACCATATAGGCATAGCCGTAAATAGGCATATCTATTTTGACTTTTTAGATTGGTCCTCTAGGGTATCAGTTACAGGGCAACAGTCTCTTATGCAAAAAAGTGTGGTTTATTTACAAAAATCCAAGCAGCAATCAGTTTGTCATAAATGCAGCAAAACAGAAAAGAAAATCTACAACAAAATCCAAACTTAAATTTAAACACTTAATAAACATAAATAACTTCCCTTATTAATTCAGGGTAATATTTCAAAAATCAAAATATATCTATGGATAGGGTAAAAATACCTACTCCATAGATACAAACACCTTTATTGACACTCCAGTGGTGTCATATGGGGCTTAACCCCTATTTAGAACATCAAAAAAAAAAATTCACAAATCTGAAGACGATACTCCAGACATGTAAATAGTAACTGGAAGTTAAATTGGATAAATAATATCAAAATACGAAAAATAAATAAAAAATGTTTGTGAGAACGATCAAAAAAACAATCAATACAAAAATCTCCCCAGCTATCAATAAATGGACAGGGAGGAGGGGGGATAAATGGACAGGCAGGGTGGGGGAATAAATGGACAGGCAGGGTGGGGGGAATAAATTGACAAGGTGGGGGGGAGAAATTGACAGGGAGGGGAATTGACGGGGTTAGGAGGGGGAATGAGAGTGGGGAGGGGAGAAGAGAGTTACAACGGGGGAGACGAGAGTGACAAGGGAGGGGGGAGAAGAGAGGGACACGCAGGGGAGAAGAGAGTGACAAGGGAGGGGGGAGAAGAGAGGGACAAGAGGGGGGAGAAGAGAGGGACAAGGGGGGAGAAGAGAGACAAGGGGGGGAGAGAAGAGAGTGACGAGGGAGGGAGAGGGGGAGAAGAGAGTGACAAGGGAGGGGGGAGAGATTGACATCCATCACACACACACAATGCACCCCTTACACACAGAAAAACACACAATTCATTACACACACAGACACACACACACAAGCAATTCAACCCTACACACAATGCATCCCTTACACACACAGAAACACACAATGCATTCATTACACACACTCAATGCACCCCTTACACACATTCAATGCATCCCATACATACATACATACACAGAAACATACCTTGCAGCCCTTACACATACAAACACAGATTCACACAATGCATTCCTTACACACATATCAGGACATCCCCTACACACTCCACCCCCGTGAACAAACTCATTGGTGGAACATGAAGGTGGACCCTGGGACCCAGACCTTGAGCTGTGTAAAGGGCCCCCAAATAATGGAGCTGCTTCCCATTCTCCCAGAACATTGATTTTTGTGACCACAGTTACAAACAGCCTCCAGAAAGCCTGTTCTACACCAGACCAGTGGAGCCAGACTGCAGCTAGAGCCCATCATCATCCTCATCTGGTTGTAAGTAAGCAATCTAGTATATTATTCGTGGCACTAATCTCTAGTCCCCAGAACCACTTCAGCTTAATGTAGTGGTTCTGGTGTCCATAGCCTGTCCCTGCAGGCCTTTTAATGTAAACACGGCGCACCGCAGCACTGGCGCTATTAACATGGCAAATCATATGGCTGGGGCATTGTGATGTCACATGGGGGGGCGGTAAACTTACTTTTGCCTTGGGCGCAAAAACTCTTGTACCGCTCCTGGCTGGAGGGGGGGCTGTGTGAGAGCTGTGGTCGCGACAGTGTCCTGTAGTTAGGGTGCCGTGCGGCCAGTACAGCTCACTCAAGCAAACAGCTGATAAACTGGCCGCACGGAGGAAATGTGTATGTGTGACCGTCTGTCTGTAACTGAGTGTGTGACTGTCTGTCTGTAACTGAGTGTGTGACTGTCTGCCTGTAAATGTGTGTGTAGGGCTGCAGGGATTTTGTAGAAGGGGGTGGGGTTTTTGTATTGGGACAGGAGTCTTTATAAGGGGGGATAAGCAGGGGATTTGTGGAAGGGGGTTGCGGGGGTTTTGTAGATGGGGCAGTACAGGATTTGTAGAAGGGGCAGGACAGAGGTTTTGTAGGAGGGGCAGAGCAGGACAAGGGTTTTGTAGGAGGGGCTGACAGCGTTTTGCAAAGTTTACAAATTGTAAAAATAAAAGAAATAAAACCTTTAACATTTTTACAGGTTTTTTTGAGGGGGAAGAGGGGGGTGCCAAGCACAGGATCCGACCCGGGTGCCAAATGCTCTAGGTACGCCCCTGCTTGACACACAGATGCACAAACAGATTCACACACACTGACATAAGTACACATAGACATATATTTGCTGTTAACTTACCTTTTTTTTCCTTCAGTGCTGCTGGCTGTGGCTGGTGTGCCAGGCTGCTCCCTTTCTCTCTCCAGCCGGCGTTCTAACAGGCGCGCTCTGTCTCTTCCTCCCAGCATCCCATACAACAGGGGTCCGGTCGTCATCTTAGACGGCTGTGGCGCCTGACCAGACTCCTGTTTAGCGATACCCATCTGATGACTCTAAATGGTTGGGCACCTGACAGGCAAATCGCCGCTGAACCCCAATTGGGAAACGCTTAGCTAAGCCCTGCAGGTGAGTGATACCTCATGGTCGGAGAGCATCAGTTGATTGCTCTTAGCCAGTGAGCAAAACCCTCCACCACCATTCTTGGAACAGGAGAGCTAATAGGAGCTCTGCTTAGGAGCTTATGGAGGCAGGGAGCAGCAGTCAACCCTTTCTAAAACTGTTTGACTTCTTACTCTGGGTGTGCACCAAGGGCGCCATAACCACTATATTGGGCTGTAGTGGTTATGATTCTTTAGGTATTTCTTAAACTATGTATAATTTTGAAATTGTCGTGAATGTTGACTATAGTTAACTATGTGTCAGCAAAACTAAACACTACATAAAAAGAGTTTAAAAATAAAAAAATTGGTGTTGGTGCTAAAAATGTTCTCCTGCATCACAGAAGAGTTTATTTGCTTGATTTACCCCACTCTAGTTATGCAAAAATAATCAAGGGGCATACAAATTGCAAAATATAGACACTGTTTACAAGTTTTATCAATCTCCACATTGAATGAAGTCAGGATTTTAGCCTTCAAGGTTGCAATAGAAGAGGTGAAATCTTTCCCCTAGAAAGCCATATGCTCAGTTTCAACAGAAGTGGCCAATATCTTTGCAAAATGCTGTCGGTAGCACTAGTTGGACAGCTAAATACTAAACAGAAAGAATGAACTCCACAAAGTTACCCAACTAAGTACCTGAAAAGTGCTACCCTGCAGTATGTAGCTAATGGCTGAGGAATCTTGCAGCATACGAATACTACATACTGCAGGACAACACTTTCCATGTGGTTCCCATCAACATGAAGAAGTGATCTGTGTCCAGGAAAACATGGTGCATATGCCAGCCTAAAAGTGATTACCAGCGATAAGAAAATAATTCCCTGGAAAATAACTATTGTGTGAATAGGTGGATTAACATCTGCTACAAACTGTATTCTATTATTGTTTCTATTACTGTTTCTATGTGGTGCCAAGCTTTGCACCTATTTTCAGTGTTTAATAAAGTTTGTACATTAACACTGCTGCAAACAATCCTTTCCACTTTGAGACCCGAATACAAAAAACTCCGCGACAACAGGGGTAGCTGTTCCTTACTAGCTACTCTGAGAACTTCCTGGAGTCTATGTTTCCGACGTCATCACTCTGCGACCCTCCATGTGGACATTTATCTGCAAAGAAGCTGCTATTCTGTGTTTTCATCATCTAGGTGGAAATGTCACTGTTTGTCATTAACAGGTGTGTCCTTTCGGATAATATGCACGCACCCTTCATATCTGTATAAATGAGACAATACGGAAACACGGTGTGGGAATATAAATAAGCGCTCTGTGTGCATTCAGTCTGCTTGCTTGGTGTGTTATTCCAGCAATGTCTGGCTTGCATAGTTACTGTACTCACTCACTATCATTTGTGGTAGTGCACGGTTTTTATTCTCTGCTTGGGACTAGCTGTGCTCAAATAATTCTCAGGGTGATAAGATATTCAGTTTTCCTGAGCCATCTTCAGTATAATGCTCTTTCACATTACTTCTCCCTTCAGAGATAGTCTCTATATTGGTCGGCTATTACGACGTTTCCATGCATTCTGTTAAATTAGCTTCAAAGTGTGGGAGTCTGCCCTAGCTGACAATATGCCCACTACTTTACCAACTTCTTTCAGGATTATATTATGTTGACGTTCATTCTCTTGCTTCAGGATTGCAATAAATTTTGGGGTAAAAGTGTATTTTAGTGTATTTTATTATTTGCCGTTTCGTTCAGGTGCGATTTAAGCAGAATAACTAACTCTCATATACTATTTGCCTTACCTAGAATGTAGGGGTAAAAGTGTATTTTAGCAAATTTTATTATTTGGAGTTATTTTGCTTATTGTGCCACAATCACACCTGAACGAAAATGGCAAATAATAAGATATGCAAAAATACACTTATACCAATTTTTGGATTGAGTTGAATTAATGTTTTGTTCTTTTTGCAAAAGTTTCAGCAGAATATAACAATATACACATTTATAAAGATGCCTTACTATAAAACTGTATTTTTTTTATATATATATATATAATATAAATTTTAGTATTTTGTTTTTGCATAATGCAATTTATAATTTCGTTTTCCTTTTTTTGCTTCTTTACATTTTAGATACCTTGGAGATGAGGAGGATTCATCCGAAGATCGCTCCAAAGTCCTCCTGGAAAAGTTGCATCAGCAGGCCAAGGAGAGACAACTGCAGATACAGAAAGAACAGCAAAGAGTCAACTTAATCCCTAAAGGACAGCAAAGCGTCAAGTTAACCCCTAAATCTAGCCACATAGTAGCAGAAAGAGAACCCTCTGCAGATAGTACACCAGGTAAAAATGAAAAAGAAATAGAGAGACCAAGGAAAAATAAAAAGCGCAAGAAAAAGCAAGACAAAGATGAAACTGTTGAGCTGGAAAGGCCCCATGATGAGAAGCGTGAGGAAGAGGTGCAATGCACTGAGCAAGTAAAGAGGAAAAAGGTATGCAGAAAGGACCTCCAGGAAGAAAGCCTTCAGAAACAAAAGGAAGAAAATTTAACACAGAGTGAAAAAAGCATGAAAGAAAATAGCACAACAAAAGCAAATATAGACTCTGTAGATCATAGCCATATTCTTCTCGGAGACTTTGAAATTAAAACCGTGGAGAAGGTAAATGTAAAACATTAACTACTACTTCTTTCTGTATTTTGTAGTTTTCTTCTTCCATTAACTGTCGGTCTTTTTACACTAAGTCCCACCAGCAAGTTTATATGTATTTTTTTTTTTTTTTTAAAGGTACAACCAGTTTTACCAGAGTGGCTTTCACATCCTAATCTTGTCCAGAGAGATATCAATCAGAACTTAGTTCCTATCCAGGAAGTTCCTGGTTTGTGCCCAGAAATTCTAAAAACGCTGGAGGCCAACAATGTGAAGACTTTCTTCCCAGGTGGTTATATTTACAGCCATTACAACACATTATTTCAGCGCCATGGGACTTGTTTTATTGTATCCCAGCCAGTATTAAGGGGGTATGTGAATGGTTACCTCAGTGAATAGAGAAATACAATTTATCCCCTACTCACATTACAGATAAAACCATACTCTTTTTTTAGAGTTTTTGAGTTTTGTGTTTCTTTCTTACTTTTTCCTTTTGCCTCTCCTCTTGATTTAATCCAATCTATCCATGTCTGTTAGTTCAAGCAGAAGTTATACCTGCCATCTTGGAAAGCTGCAGCCATGGTTTCCTGCTGGGGAGAGGTGGTTATCGACCCAGTGACATATGTGTGTCTGCACCTACAGGAAGTGGAAAGACTCTAGCATTTGTTGTTCCCATAGTGCAGGTGAGTCTTAGAGGATTATTTAATAAAGTGACAATTACCAGGAAATTAAAGTGAATTTCAAAATTAAGTCTGGACTAGCCAACCTGAAAATAGTCAGGTATGCTTCCAGTTCAGTTATCTTTGTGTTTGAAATAAACTTTGATTTCCTGACAATCCTCCTTAGTGAATAAACCTTATAGTATTACTATATTCAAATTCCTGTTCTCATACCATTTCTTTCTTATCAGACCCTCATGGATCGGGTGGTGTGTGAAGTGAGAGCACTCGTCTTGTTACCTACCAAAGAGCTAGCACAACAGGTGATCTCCAAGCATTTCTCTAACAAGATTAACTCACATTAACAATTTAATCAGGCTGTTTTCTATCCAAGTTTCTTCCTTCTTGACATCATTCTCTCTCACTAGGTCTGTAAAGTATTTAACATATATGTGACTTCTACAAGGTTGAAAGTAGTCTTGTTAGCTGGCCAGAAATCTTTTACCAGAGAACAAGAATCTCTTGTGCAGAAAAAGTGAGTTTTTGGTGACTCTATATTGCTCTTTTATTTTTATATATATATATATATATATATATATATATATATATTTTATTTATTTTTTATCATTATGCTGGTTTTTTTTTCCTTTTTTTTGCCATATAAGTCTTGGCTATCCCAACTAGTTCTGTTTTTCTTCCACTGATATCTTTCAGTCTGGTTCAAAGTGTTTTCTTTTTCCTCTTTTTTAAAATTTTTTTTTTTTCAAATCTTATTTTTTTTCTGATCCCAAGATTTTGTAACCTTCCTTTTCCTCGATTTTCATTATTTATTTATTTTCCTCACAGGTCGTCTGGTTTCTGTAGCTTGGGAGATATTCTTGTCTCAACTCCAGGAAGGCTCGTTGATCACATTCAGAGGACTGAAGGCTTTAACCTGAGGCACCTTCGCTTTCTAGTAAGCCGAGTTAACCCTAAATAGTTTAAAAGGGTAGTGGAAGTACCAGGGCAATTGTATAGTCTATGCAACAATGCTATCTGCAAATCAGAACTGTATTTGCATAAGCATTACCTTAGCATATATATTGGTTTCCATATTAAAACAAGACTTTGAGGATTTTTCCTTCCTCTTTTTTTTTTTAATTTGTGGATGATGATGATGATTAATTGAGACTTTTTGTTTTCACGCAGGTCATTGATGAAGCAGATCGAATGATTGACAACAAGTTTCAAGATTGGCTTCATCATGTCACCAAGGCGGTCTATCAGGTAAAGCCTGGTGCTCCCAGAATGCTCTTTGCCAGGAAGGAACCTGGCATTGTGACAGCAGCCAGGTAAATAATCTCTTCATTTTTACCCTTATTGCATTGGGAAGTAGCTGAAATCCGTTGCCACTTCTGTCTTGAATCTGCTGTGTACTCAGAGTAGCTAAATAATTAATTATAATTTGACTTTTGTGGTATAACATAGAAACTTAGACTGACTGCAGATAAGAACCATTTCGGCCCATCTAGTCTGCCCAAGTTTCTAAATACTTTCATTAGTCCCTGGCCTTATCTTATAGCTAGGATAGACTTATGCCCATCCCATGCATGCTATAACTTCTTCACTGTGTTAACCTCTACCACTTCAGCTGGAAGGCTATTCCATGCATCCACTACCCTCTCAGTAAAGTAATACTTCCTGATATTATTTTTAAACCTTTGCCCCTCTAATTTAAGACTGTCCTCTTGTTGTGGTAGTTTTTCTTCTTTTAAATATAGTATCCTCCTTTACTGTGTTGATTCCCTTAATGCATTTAAATGTTTCTATCATATGTCCCCTGTCTCGTCTTTCCTCCAAGCTATACATGTTAAGTTCCTTTAACCTTTCCTTGTAATTTTTTTATTTATTTTTTTTAAATCCTGCAATCCATGAACCAGTTTAGTTGCCCTTCTCTGAATTCTCTCTAAAGTATAAATATCCTTCTGGAGATATGGTCGTCAGTACTGCGTACAATACTCCAAGTTAGGTCTCACCAGTGTTCTGTACAATGGCATGAGCACTTCCCTCTTTCTACTGCGAATACCTCTCTCTATACAACCAATCATTCCATTAGGTGTAGCCTAAATTGTTGGACTTTTTGTAATACTGTTGTGTATTGCCTGTACGATCTGGCTCCTAGGAGGTCTTAAGCTCTCACTATTTGTGGTACTTTCATCTTTTTTGCTACATGCTGCCTGTCCTCTGCCTTTCTTCATTTAGAATACAATGTGTAATTGAATTGTTCTTTTTACGTACCTACCTTTTCAGCTATTCCCAATGCCAAACTCCTTTGCAGAAGTTGCTGTTCTCAGCCACCTTGACCAAGAACCCAGAAATCCTTCAACCTCTAGACCTGTATCAGCCCAGACTATTCACCTCCACACACAATGTGCTCAGTGCAGGCCTTGAAGAAACCAGCAATATAGGAAACTGTTCCCTTCCAGATGGGCTAACTGTGAGTAGTTTAAAAAGACTTCTGCAAATGCTAATTTTTATTTAAATACCAGGCATATTAAATTTGTAATTGTGTCATACTTATATAGAAACAATGATCTAACAATATATTTTCTCTGTCTCTTATTAATAGCTTTAGTAAGGTTGTACTACCACAGGGTTATTTACTCAAGTTAGAATTGTTGTGATTTCAAAGTAATATTAAATTTTTTTGTAGTTAAGCTATTTTGTCCTAAACTCTGAAATTCACATTGAATTTACGACAACTATTTTAATTGAATTAACCTTAAAATAAAGACAACTGCAAGAATATTGAAAATTAACAGTCTGGGGTAGCCAACAAGAAGCTGTAGTGGTAATGGAACTGTCTTTCCCTTTAAAAATGCATAAATGGCTCTTTTTTTTTTTTGTTTTACCTATAAATTAAAGACTACTCCAAGAGGCACAATTGGACTAAATACTGCCTATATATGTGAAATATAAATAATTGTTTATGTACATCATTTGCAGGAAGCAGAGCGCACTCAAGGGCTTTTACTGACTAGGATATAGTTTTATGTGCACAAAAGGCAATTTTTTTTTTTTTGTGTGCTTTTATTGCAGCATCAAAGACAGCCAGTGTTTCAGTTGTGTGACTGGAACTTTTTACACAATGTTTAATGTCTTTTATACTGCAATAAAAGCACACGTTTATCCTTACATTAAAGTCCCTTACATGCTCTCCTTTCTGCAAATGTATGTATGAAACTGCCCCGGAGCAAAGAATTGAAGTGCATTGTTGAGTAGAGATCGACCGATTATCGATCTGGCCCATATTATCTGGCGATATTCTGAATTTTCTGCAATATCGGTATCGGCCTATAAAGAATGCAGATAGGGCATGACAACCGAGACAGTTGTCATGGTCCTGGAGGGCCCACAGCACACTTACCTTCCCAGCAGCTCTCCTGTCTAAATTTCGTGAGTCCTGCGGCCGTCAGAGCGTTGCCACGGTTTACCATGGCAACGCTCCACGTAGCACACAGGCCGTGAGAGTTAGACAGGGGAGCTGCTGGGAAGGGAAGTAAGAGTGTTTCTGGGCCCCCTCTGCACAGTCCATGCCACTGGACCACCAGGGAATGCCATATCCCCCTCACTGGCCAGGTAAGAAGCAGGGAGGGGGGGACTAAAACAAAATGGTAAATTAAATATTTAAAAAAAAACATCCTCTCTCTCCCTCCCACCCCCCCCATTTTACTCACATTACATGCCTATACAAACACTCACTGCATTTACTATACATACACTACACAAACACACACTCTGCATTCATTCTATACACACTACACCAACACACACACACACACTGCATCCACTACACACACCTATATTCTTAAAAACATAAATTCTATCTGGCATGTATATTTTGTGCATTTACCTTAATAAAAAAAAAAGATTTGCAAAAAAATAAATAAACATGTTCAGTTAACAGTAGATTAGTGTAGAAATATTTTTTCTACTATTGTCGAGTGCCAGGCTAAAGACTGCAGAAGGACACACAAGGAGACCTCACCAGGGTCTTTTGAGATCCTGGTGCTTCCATCATTCTGGGGGCAGAATCACAGCAGCTGATCTTACACTTAAATATATAAATACACAGTAGTGTTTTGCAGTTTTCTGTTTTCTTTTTGTTTGTTAAATTTCTTTTAAGGTTTTCAATTTAAAATGTTTTCATAGTGGGAAAGACTGTTCTACGTTTTGTCTCCCTGTAGCATTATTATATCCCATGTAACCTGAACTCCAAGCCTCTTATCCTGCTCCATTTACTGCTTTCACTGCGTTTTACCAGAGTCCTCTGCTTCACCAATACAAGAGAGGCATGTCACCGGTGAGTAAGCTCATGCCGTCCTATAAAATGCTGTCACACATGCATTTGATACATGCTAGAATGTTTTATTTTTTGTTTTTTTTATTTAAATGACAGAGAAATTTTGTCCTAACTAAATATTTGTGACATATCCTTAATAGGTATTTTTCTATGAGAAATAGAAGAATTCTAGATTATTTCTTTTACCATAACATATTTTTTTTTCTTTCTTTTTTTTTTTCCTGTGCATCATTTAATTGTTTATTTCTCCTGTATTGCTATGGCATAAATTGACATTGGTTAGTCATGCCTGCATTCCAACTATTTTTATATATATTTTTTTCTTTCTGACTGTGAATGCTGAACACTGCATATTTCATGTTGTCTGTTAAGTATGTGTCATAAAGTGTGTCTGCTCATGGGTTTTTGTTTCTCCCATAGCCTGTTCCTGCTGCTCCAAAGCTTTGGAGATATCAGTGTTGCAGAGTTCTCATCCCGCCTCAGTGCTGGGGAAAGGAAGAAGGCATTGAAGCTGTTTGAGCAGGGAAAACTTCAACTGTAAGTAATAATCTTACAAAAAATAGAACATGGCATGTTAGTGTGGCTTCCGCATTGCACATAGATTCCATTCATCTTGCCTCTGTTTTATACAGACTATCACGTGCACTCAGTTTATGGCTAGTGCAAGATTTTAAAAACAGGGAAGTGGAACTTGGGTCCCAAATCTGGGCAACCAGAAAAATGTGGGGTATTTGGGGGTGCTTGACAGAGTTTCCTATCTTATTGTGAATACCCAAAGTGGTGGAGGGGCTGGGGTGATGCTAGGTAAAATGAAGCAGTCCTGTTCAAAGTGGGTGTACCCAATTCTGTAATGGGTGGATTTTCACAATTTGTGGCTTCCACAGGTAGATGGCAGCAGATTTCCACCTCCCGGCAGGATTCTGCTTTATCCAGAGCACCACTATCAAACCATGATGTTTTAGGTGAAAGTCAACAGATTCTCAGCAACATTGATAAGTTGCTTTGTCATTAGCTAATCTCGCTAGCTAAAGTGAGTGATTATTTCTGTGTCAAAGATTTGGATCAGTCTAGGAGGTGCAAAAATGCGTTATTAAAATGACACCTCATCTGCATCATAGCAGAGTGGAGAACCGATATATGTGGAGCTTCACTGACTGGAAATAAACAACTTGTTGGACCAGAAGTGGTGGTATTGGCAAATCCTAAAATACTATCCTCAAATATTCATTATATCCTTATTACACATCTTTATATTATCAGTCATACAGCCTATCCACTGTTGGTGATCACTTCATTTAATTAAATTATGGCAATTAAAAATTTTTTTTTTAATTGAGGTTACTGACAAATTACCATGCGATTAATCATTTAGATTTATCTTATTGGATGCTTCATTAGTCAATCAATTCAACTACGTCTTTGATTGGCCACACTTCCACCAATCATCCGACACTGCTCGACATTTAAACCCTCTGTGTACAGAGGGTCATTTCCTCCTGAAGAACCGCCTGACCGCCGAAACGCACGTCGGGGCTCTATCTGACACCCAGGCTACTTACAGATAGATCCTGATCATTAGCGTACCATATCATATGTACACGGATTCTTACAGACCTCCACGTATGAAATCCTTTAGCAGCTGTCAGACCTGGGTGTTCAGACGTTTTGGCGTTCTGCTTTATAGTAGCAGATTGCGATAGCCAGACTCCACCTCTGATAGAAGCCCTTGAAGGCACAGAATAGTTTATTATTGCAGGGTTACTATCTGCCGACAAGCCAATATATTTCTTCAGTTACAGATAGAGATAGAAGGACTCACTTCTCAATAGGTGCCCTTGAAGGCACAGATTAGCGAACCCTTACAGACTCATCTAGATATTATCTATTCATCTTCCTTCAGTGTACAGCTACCATTTTAGCCACTACCGATACTATATTTTGAGCAGAATTATTTTCCCGCCGTTTTTTTGACGGTACACTGTATATATCAATGGTGAATTTTTACCGGTAGTGCTATACAGAGAGAGTTTTTCTATATTAACCAGCACTCCGGTTTTACCACACCGATTACCAACATTATTTACTCTGTCCCACTAGGACCTTACCTTCCATTATATCTAGCAGCCGCTGTATTCTGCCTGCAATTCTGTATTGCTGAGGGTTCCCCCTGGCACTGTAGTGCAAACATGATGTTACTGTTTCAGGTTGCACCTCAGAGGTAAAAGTATAAATATTACAGTGGACACAGCTTGTTGCTATTTATTTATATATTGACATCACAGAGTAAATTTTTATTTATATATATGTGTGTGTGTGTGTGTGTGTGTATATGTATGTGTGTGTGTGTGTATGTATATATATATATATATATATATATATATATATATATATAATATATATATATGTATGTATGTGTTTATATATTTATACATATATAGTTTTTTTTTTTTTTGGATCCCCCACATCCTATACTGTATATACATCGCAAGTGCTTCTCCCTTGATGCTAGTCATTTAGCTCAGTCTGGTTTTGTCTCCATCTAGTGGCAACACTTGAGATTTTATCCACTTGTATCTCCCCTTTTTGTACATATTAAAAGTTAAATGAATAAACTAAAGAGTGGCCAGAAGATCAATGTCCCTATATCTATAGGAACAGATAAGGGGGTAACCCTAAACAATTAATAACAAAAAAAGAAGCGAAAATCTGTTCCAATTCACACTATCAAGTATGACATACAGTGAAAAACAAATAATAAATAAAAATCTCGAAGATACTTTATTGTCAAACTAAAAACACATACACTCTAGTTATGACTGCCTGACTTAATCGAGAAGTCCATTACGGCAGTTCAAGCAAAAATACACAACAAACGAAAAACATAAAAACAAGACAAAGCAAAATAAATTTGCCTTGATAAATAGGTCCAAGTACAGGGGAAATATTAAGAAAAATCCCACAAAATCATCTAAATAAATTAGATTCCCACTAGGTTTACTATGCAGCGTGTATCAAGTTTGGTTATTATCAATGTATCATAAACAGATCCGATACAGTATTGTGTCAATGTGTCAAAAAAAAGTAACTAACACGATATAAATAGCTACAGCCCGTGGGAATATGCCTAGTCTATATAGCGGCAATTAAATGACCTGTCTATACACATACAGTCCGGTCTCTGGTATTAAGAAGATCGCGTTGTCAATCTACTGAGTGTAACCGGCAGTAATATGCTGGTTACCTCAATAAAGAAACCGAAGTGCTACATTTACAAAACTGTATATAAAATAAAAACGTAAAAATAGTTGGAAAGGTGCCTTCAAGAGCACCTGGTATAGATAAAGTAGAGAAAAAAGACAAAGTCCTGATGCTATCAAACAGAGAACCGGAAAACTAGTGTATAACAAAATAGTATGTCTATTAGTTCATATTGCTCATATCCCCTGATCAGTAACTGGTCTGTCTAAAATCCATGCATGGTTATCAAACATCTGAATTGCTATGGATGCCAAAGTGGCTCATAAGTATATCCCGTTGTCAAAATCTACCTATAAAGGTAAGGGGACATCCAGGAGAACAGAGCTGATGTGTAAATGAATAATAACTGCCGTCGAGCACCGATGCGCGTTTCGCCTTAGATTAAAAGCTCATCAGGGGGTGTATTTTTGCTTGAACTGCCGTAATGGACTTCTCGATTAAGTCAGGCAGTCATAGCTAGGGTGTATGTGTTTTTGGTTTGACAATAAAGTATCTTCGAGATTTTTATTTATTTGTTTTTCACCGTATGTCATACTTGATAGTGTGAATTGGAACAGATTTTTGTTTCTTTTTTTGATATTAAAAGTTAAGTTTTAATTATTTATCCACTATACCCTTGGGTCAAGAGCTATTCCCCTTTGTCTCTTACTAAAGGCTAAAAGTTGTTTCGTGTTCATTTTTTAAATGTATTTATCGATTTTTTTTTTTTTTTTTTTTTTTTTTGGGGGGGGGGGTTGTTCCTTGCATGTGATGCACAGTCCAGCAGATGCAAACATTCCATATCTCTCTGCATGCAGCCATGGGAAATTGCTGCCCAGCATGCGCAGTATGTACGATTTGTGAAGCCTGTGATTCATAGGATGTGTCCTGAAGCCCAAATAGTTAAAATTAGCATCTGCATTGACTGGGATTGCTAGATGGACTAATTTGTACCTAATTGACTTATTTATTTGGTGGTCACACCAGGAGCCATGTAAGCAA
>OW240916.1:199256299-199270782 GCA_933207985.1 Pelobates cultripes
TTCTCTCTCACCCCCTTATTTCTCTCTCTCACCTCCCCCCCCTTCTTTCTCCCCCTCCCCCCTACCTCCCTGTAGCGTGGCCGAGCCCTGTATAGTCCGCGGGTACAGGGAGCTTTTGTTTCCTGTACCCGGCCGGACTAACAGGAAGTGCACACTCAGTGTGCACTTCCTGTTAGTCCGGCCGGGTACAGGAGACAGCTGCTCTCTGTACCCGTCGGACCATGCTGCAGTGAGGGAGCTGACAGGAGCGCTCCCTCCTGTCAGCCTCTCCTCAGGCTGCGCCCGGGCGGTGCGGTCCGCCCTCATGGACGCACCGCCCGGGCAAAGCTGCAGCCGCCTGAGGCTCTTCACAGAGCGCTCGGGCGGCTGCAGCATGGGGGGGGGCGGCAGGGCTGGTCATGGCACCCCCCACCCTGGTGGCACCCGGGGCGGACCGCCCCCCCCTTAGTACGCCACTGGTGTCAAGGTGTGTGTATGTGTTACTGTGTGTATATATGTGTGTCACTGTGTGTATCTGTCAGTATGTGTATCAGATACATGTGCACACACACACACACAGATACACACACCTTGACACACATATGCACACTGTGTCAAGGTGTGTGTATCTGTGTATCAGATACAGATACACACTAGCACACAGACACACCGGCACATACAAACCCAGATACACACAACTTGACCCACAGATACACATACATACAGATACATATATACACACACATACACACTGACACACTCACCAGCACATACCAAAAAAAAAAAAAATGGGGGGAGGGGAGGAGGGGCGGTTCCACAATGTTGATACACTATGTCAAAGGGTTACACAGGAAAATTAATTGGGAACCCCTGGCTTAGCTAAAGAGACATAACAAACGCTCTTGCTTAGGAGTTTCTGGCTCATTGGCTGAAATAGTGGAGGCAGGGAGCAGCATCTGCAGACTCCAGGTAAGAAGTCAAACCATCAGATACCTTCTTCACATAATCCCTAAAAAAAAGTGAGTCCACTTTGAGCAAGGCTGCTTGAAGTTGAATATTTTTGTAAAATCCTGCATTTGAATGAAAAAAGAAAAAAATATTGTGGAGAGAGGGGAAGGCACAACCATAACACTTCTGCAGAATGTTCAGAGAACATGCCCAGCAACCAATGACTGGCAAGTCTCCATCCTCTTACACACTCCAACCCACCCTCTAGATTAGTGGGGAATACAAATGGAAGCTATGATGCTCCATACCTCTCCTCTTCCTGCAGGGCTAATTCATTGGCTGAGGTTCAGCTGATCGCTCTCAGCCAATGAGTGAAGTTCTGTACTGCCAGCTGTAGCTCAGGCAGAGAGCTTGCTGCGGTCAGTAATGTAGGGACAGACAGTCAATAGACCCCAGGTAAGAATTTAAACTGTTAGATGTTCCTTTTAGTGCATTGGTTTGGTCTCATATTTATGCCACCTTTTTCTCCCTGTTGAAAATTTCTTTAGTTTTGCTTAAAGGGACACTATAGTCACCAGAACAACTACAGCTTAATGTAGTTCTGGCGAGTATAACCAGTCCTTTGTGAGGATATTTATGGGGTGATAAATATATAAAAAAAGTATATCTTGGCACTGTTTTCCAGATTATTTAAAGCTGACACTTACCCACTATTTTAATTTTCTTAGATCCTAGAGGAAGTTTCACCAGAAGATTTTTACTTCACATATTAATCACAAATTATACAAATATAATTGTGATAATAATAATAAAAATAACAATAATAATAATATGTAACATGCGTGGCAATCAGGGCCGGACTGGGAATACGAAGCAGCCCTGGAAAAAAATCTATGCCAGCCCCATAAGTCATTGTGCCATGTAGGGTATTATATATTAAAGGACCACTATAGTGCCCTGAGGGTGCCCCCACCCTCAGGGTCCCCCTCCCGCCCGGCTCTGGAAGGGTGAAAGGGGTAAAAACTTACCTTTTTCCAGCGCTGGGCGGGGAGCTCTCCTCCTCCGATCCTCCTTCTCTCCTCCCCGTCGGCTGAATGCGCACGCGCGGCAAGAGCTGCGCGCGCATTCAGCCGGTCACATAGGAAAGCATTCATAATGCTTTCCTATGGACGCTGGCGTGCTCTCACTGTGAAAATCACAGTGAGAAGCACGCAAGCGCCTCTAGTGGCTGTCAATGAGACAGCCACTAGAGGAAATAGGGGAAGGCTTAACCCATTCATAAACATAGCACTCTGAAACTTCTATGTTTATGAAAAAATGGGTTAACCCTAGCTGGACCAGGCACCCAGACCACTTCATTAAGCTGTATGTATTTGAATCCACACACATTTTAATTCCTTATCAGGACCGAATCATCGGATACTATCGCTATATAGATGATTTGCTGATCATTTGGCGGGGCACATATATGGAAGCGGCCACTATGGTGGAAGAGTTGAATTCATTGTCGCTGCCTATAAAGTTTACAGCTAATATCAGTGCTGATTGTGTCCAATTTTTGGATTTAGAACTTTCCTATGACAATAATGGGGTCCAGTATACACTGTTCTCGAAGCCTACGGACCGCAACACGTTATTGCACGCCAGAAGTGCACACCCTGCTGCCCTGAAAAAATCAATTCCAAAGGCTCAGTTTCAGAGGGTGATCCAGAATAATTCAGATAAAGATAAGGCTGAGGTACAGCTTAAGGCTATGACCCAGAAATTTTTGGAAAGGGGATATGATGCTCATGTGTTGGATGATGCACTGTTGAAAGCCCGCTTGGCTCCGGTACACCAAAGAAAGACACGTGAACCAAGATTGGTTTTTCCGATGACCTTCCTTAATTCGTCTGGCCATATATCAACTATTGTTAAGGACAATTGGAAGATGATTTCAGCAGACGATACATTGCCAAAGATCTTTAAGGAAAGACCTCTTATCTGTTACAAAAAGAACAAGAGCCTTAGAGACATATTGGCCCATACTAATTCTGTTGAGAGTTATACAGGGTCGGTGAAATATAATATACGTGGAAGTGTGCGTTGTCTTGGGTGTGTGACGTGTGGACATATGATTCCAGCGAAGAAATTCAATCATCCACACACGAACAGAATTTATGACATAAAACATACCATTACTTGTAAGACCCAATTTGTTGTGTATAAGTTAGTCTGCCCGTGTGGGCTCCATTACGTGGGCAAAACAGAGACACAGTTATGCAAAAGGATCAGAGGCCACCGGTCGAGCATCAGATTAGCTTATAGGGACGGATCATCGGACAAACCAGTGGCTCAGCATTTTCTTGACAAAAAACACCCATTGGCATCATTGAAGTTTGTGGGTATAGATCACATCCCTCTCCCCCGTAGAGGTGGTGATAGAGGAAAGATGCTACTCCAAAGGGAGGCTTTTTGGATCCACCAATTAAATACGGTGGCTCCTATGGGGTTAAATGAGAGTAACACATACCATTCTTTTGTATAAAGGTTAATAGCTAGTTAATTTTTATTTTTATTATTTATTTGTTTTGTATTTTGTGTTTTTAATGTATGGAAAGTGATCATAATTGTTGTTGTATATAATCATGTTATATATATAGATGGCAAAGTGTACCATGATCTGTTAAGCACTTTATGCATTAGCACTTTTATATTTTGCACTTTATTGACACTATCAGCACTTTATTGACACAATTAACACTTTAGATCACTGTATTCACTTTGTACATGGATCACTTTTTGGCATAGTTTTGCTTTATTTAAATACCCTTGTGGGGTTAGTCTATAAGTTATTTGGGCATTGAGTGAGTGACATCCATGTCCACATAATGTTTTATGATATACACAGCTATTTATTAGCTTATTACACACTCTTGTCGCTTTATATCACTTTCATACACCTAGCAATTTTAAGTACTTTTATGTTCTTACATTCATACAATTAGTGTTATTTATTATCCTGTCCATCGCACTGGTTTGTATTAGTATACGGTTTGGCTTGTATGGTTGTCCAGGCAACGGAGTATCCGACACGTAGGCATGTAACGTGAGGGGGCGTGTCGCATTGGGATGCGCGCGCATACCCAGAAGAGCACAGGGTGCCGGCGGGAACACAGGGGAACACACCTGAGTGAGTACTTTGATTGTAGATTTAGGTATTTATTGTCCATGGTTGCACTTTACTGTACTGTCTTGTTGTTCTATTTTTGACCCTGAGGAAGGTCCCGAGCGGGGACCGAAACGTTGGTCGTGGTTTTTAATATTGTTTGAATACACTTTTTTGTTTTAAATCCGGAGAGCAGCCTTTCTTCTTGTTGACTTTTATATATATATATATACATATATATATATATATATATATATATTATTGATACATTTCTTCTTCTAATTCAAAATATTAGTCCTTTCAGGGTAATTAAATTATACAGTAAAGCATACTCACACACAGACACAGACAATCTTACTGATGCACACAAATAGGCTCATTGACAGACAATCTCAATGACACACACAGACAAGGTTACTGGCAGACACACAAATTTAGTACAGACAAACTCTGATACACACACAAGCTTACTACAGACAAGCTCACTGTCACACACACACGCTCACTACAGACAAGCTCACTGATGCGCACACACTCTCCCTACAGACAAGCCCATTAACACACACATGCTCCCTACAGAAGAGCTCACTAACACAGATTCACTACAGACAAGCTCACTGACACACACATGCTCACTACAGACAAGCTCACTGACACACACGCTCACTACAGACAAGCTCACTGACACATATGGTCACTACAGACAAGCTCACTGACACACGCTCACTACAGATAAGCTCACTGACACATATGGTCACTACAGACAAGCTCACTGACACACACGCTCACTACAGACAAGCTCACTGACGCACACGCTCACTACAGACAAGCCCACGATCACACCCATGCTCCTTACAGACAAGAGCTCACTAACACACACACATATGATCCCTACAGACAAGCTCACTGACACACATACAAGCTCACTCACTAGCAGGCACACACACACACACACAAACTCACTAGCAGGTACACACACACAGAGGCTCCCTCACTAGCAGGTGCGCACACACACACAGAGGCAGACAGTCACTGACACCGAGGCAAACATCCACACATACAGACAGGCAGACAGCCACACACACACACACAGGCAGACAGCCACACACACAGGCAGACAGTTATACACACACACACAGTCACACACACAGACACACACACACAGACAGTCACACACACACACACACAGTCACACACAGACAGTAACATACACAGGCAGACAGACACACACACACAGTCACACACAGTCACACACACACAGACAGACAGACAGTCACACACACAGACAGTCACACACACACACACAGACAGACAGTCACACACACTACTAATACACAGTCACACACACACACAGACAGTCACACACACAGTCACACACACACACAGACAGTCACAGTCAGTCACACACACACAGACAGTCACACACAGTCACACACACACAGATAGCCTGTACACACACAGAGACAGTCACACACACACACACAGCAGACAGTCACACACACACACAGCAGTCACACACACACACACAGACAGTCCACACACACAGTCACACACACACAGACAGTCACAGTCATCATACACACACACAGACAGTCAGCCAGACAGTCATGCCACTCACAGACAGTCACACACACACACACAGTCACAGCTCACATACAGTCATCACACACCTCACAGACAGTCACAGTCACACACCACACACAGTCACACACACAGTCACACACACACAGTCACACACTCACAGACAGTCACACACACACAGTCACAGTCACACACACACAGTCACACACACACAGTCACACACTCACAGACAGTCACAGTCACACACACACACAGTCACAGTCACACACTCACAGACAGTCACACACACACACACAGTCACAGTCACACACTCACAGACAGTCACACACTCACACAGACACACTGACCTCCTTCTTACCTCCTGCTTGGAGCTCCTGGAGGCTTGTTGTTGGGGAAGCAGGGACTCCTTCCTGCTTCCCATGCTGCAATTAGCCGGGCCCCGCCGCACAGTAAGCTCCGCCTCCGCAGCATGCTAAGCCCCGCCCCGCCGCACAGTAAGCTCCGCCCGGCCGCAATTTTTTTTTTTTAATGATCCCGGGCGGCCATGTGTGAGCCGGCCTCCTGGCTCCCCTTGCTCCCATGGGGCTATGTGCGGCCGCACAGCTCACACACGGCCGCTGGGATCACAGGAGCTGTCAGACTGGCCCCAGGTGCCGCGGCCCACCGGGAAATTTCCCGGTATCCCGGTGGGCCAGTCCGGCCCTGGTGACAATCAGTGAATAGTTAAGTATAACAAAAGTATACAATATGGCAGTGGTTTAACACAATATAGACAGCTAAAAGCAAGTTATATACAACAGTTGTCAACAAGATTTACGATAGGACCTTTCACTTAGAAATCAACATAACACAGCATTTCACAGCAACAGAGCCTAAAGCAATAAAAACTTTGGATGACAGTCAATTAACTCTTTCACTGCTAGCTACAATCCTCATAGGCAAGATATCCTATTTTATTGCAATTTTTCCAACTACAATAATTCTCATACCAGGTCATTGACCATTCCTATGTCCATCCAATAAGAATAATTCTAACCAGATTTTACGTTTGCAGAATTTTAACTTCCTTAATTAAGATTCATTATCCTTGATATCAGAACAAGTCAATACCTCTGGATAAAAACTTGGTATGCTAACACTTGTCAAATTTACAGTTAATAAATAGTTATCTTTATTCCACCTGCAGGAATGGAATTTTTATAACCATATATTGCTTAGCTAATTATGATTTCTAATAACTGAAATCTGACCAACATTTATCCAGATATATATTCCTTCTATTAGAAAAAAAATAATTTAATTTAATTAAATAAAATCAGCATAATTACCAGTTAGGTTGTAGATTCTCTATCAGATGTGCAGGTATGTCACGTGAATTTTGAATGCAAATATGATGAGAGAATTGTATGAAAATATGAGTTTTCAGTTCTGAAGTTGTGTTAGTTGGAAAATATAAAGAATTAGGTGTGTCCAGTCTTGGATCCAGATGTCAGATCTTAGCTTCTAGTCCATTCTCAGAGTGAGTGTGTCTAGAGCAGTGTTTCCCAACCCAGTCCTCAAGGCACACCTACCAGTCCAGGATTTAGGGATTACCCAGTTGTGTCTAAGGTGTTTTTTTTCTTCTTTGTAAAAACACCTTAGACACAACTGGGTAATCCCTAAATCCTGGACTGGTAGGTGTGCCTTGAGGACTGGGTTGGGAAACACTGGTCTAGAGAGTATGCGAGTGAGAGTCTTGAGTCCAGTCCAAGAGTCAGAATGTGTGTGTCCCAGAGTGTGTGCTCTCTTCCCTTTGTCCTTCATTTTTAAAGGACTAATTCCCTGCACGTCACTAGTTAATAGTAACCAATAGCGAACTGTGGGCATGTCTTCCCTACAGACTATCATCTAGTTTTTGGTCAGTAGATGGCCCAATTACAACACAGAAAATTGTCAGAGGGCCCATTTACCTTTTTGTATATTGGGTTAACTGAATTTCGTGATGTGTTTTACATCATTTTCCTTGTCTCTTATGGCTATTATACATCACAGAACCGGTCATCTTCAAAGTGTTTGGTTGGTTTTCAACCAGCCAGAGCGTCTGTTTTTTCGGTCGTAATTTTAGAATTGGCATCTCCTAAACTTAATTTCACCCTTCCTTACGATAGAACTTGTAATATTCCGTTAGTTTTGTTTTAGAAAGTAAAATTAATTGCTTAGTGTTATCTGTCATTTGGTGTCTGATTTTCTTGTGCGAAACTGTAGTTAAGATTATACATATTCCACTAACGTTAGTAATAATATGACATTTCTTCATTTGTATTATATCCATGAATATTCTATATTATTAACTTAGTACTAATTATATATGATGAATATAATAATAGTAAATTATATGTAGATATTGTGTGTGTGTATATGTGTATATATATATATATATATATATATATATATATATGTCCCTTTTGTTGTTAGACATCATGCCTTATCGCTTGTCTTGTTTACATAAGTCGCATTTCTTAGCTCAGACGTGAATGAATAGTTACTGAAAGAGAAATTTGTCTCTGTCTTAGCCTTGTAATACAAAATGGAGTCACCTCTGTTTTGATGGTGACTTACAGTATACACTTTTCATTTATATCTTAAAAACAAAATGTCTGCCAGAATAAAAAATACTGACACCCTTCAGGCATTTTCATGTAAACACTATTTTCAGAGAAAAGGCAGTGTTTACATTTTCCCCTAGGGACACCTCCAGTGGCCACTCCTCAGATGGCCACTGTAGGTGCTTCCTGGGGCAGTGCTGCTCAGTGTGCAGCACTGACATTCAGTGTCTCCACCATCTTCATTGATTCAATGCATCTCTATGAGGTGGTACTGATTGGCCAAGCCAGCGTTTGGATCCAGCCCCTTGCCAATTTAATGCTTTTCATGGAAAGCATTGGATTGGCTATCATAAATTCTGATGGTTAGCAAGAAGGCAGGACAAGCAAAAGCAGACCCGCGCATCCCTGGAAACGAGGTACGTTTTATTAACTTTTAGGTTAGTGTTTTTTTGACACTATAGGGGCAGAAAAACAGGTTTGTGTGCCTGACCCTATAGTGTTCCTTTAAAATAAAATTCTGCTGCATTATGCAGGTCTCACATGGTTCACAAAACATCTTCCCAACTGACAGGAATGAATTATAGCGGTGCTAATGAAGGATAAGTGTTAGATGAGCTGCTGACAATCACTGTCCTCTTATTTTATGTATTGTATTTTAATACAAAATGTTGCCAGTTATTAGTTTTCTCTGTGAGTTACTTTTTTTTTTTTTTTTTTTGCTGAACATGGCACCAGACTCTTCTGTCTCCTAGGCTCCCTTCCACCTCATATTTGTTATTCTCTCCTTTGCTGTCCCTGTATATCTTTTAATCAGTTTCATCTACAGCCATTAACTGGCAGGGATAGGATATTTCCAAGCTCTGCCATGGAGCACTTCTGATCCTTGTTGTACAGCATTGCCAAGAGGCATGCATGTGTTTGCAGGCAGGGGAGCTTTTGGCCTGTGCCCATTGCAATTATCTAATTTTGTACCCTTAACTAGCAGCAAACACACTCATCTAATAAAGGAAGTAGCCTAATATCTATGGCATGGGAGGGTCGGCTTGTCAGGTCTCTTGGTTATGTGACAAGTGTGGTGACATTCTGTCATTAAACTAATATGGTAACCAGGGATCACGTGACCAAGCTCATGTACAGTGGGATAAGCTTTACCTTTTGAAATGGTAACTGGGTAATTCAATACCTTTACAAGTCAGGAAAGAGATAACCACTCCCCCCTTTCTCCATTCCTCTCTGTTCCTTCTTGGCTGTGCTACTGAGCAGTCCCTTAAGCAGACATGGCCTAATTTCTATCATGAAAAATTATGTTTATAGAGAGCGCAAAGTTTTTATAGTGTAGTGGATTTTTTACTAGTGCTTGAAATATAATTTATCCACAAAAAGCAATAGATATTAAAGCTGCTAAATACTTAAAAACCTTCCCAGGAGTTTTAAAACATCAAATTGACATAAAAAATAAAAAATTATTAGTATCAGCGCTTAGTCGATATACCCCTATATATCTTATAGGGATCAACTCAAAAAATGAAACAAAAGTTCCAAATACAGTCTTAATGTGGGGGTTTTCAGAAATCCGTAGAGATTTTGATAGTAGTAACCGTAGTTCTTAATCTTTGTATGTATCCAACCTTTAAAAAAAGGATACTAACATAGCGTAATATAGTTACAAATTTATTCCCATACGAAAAAACCCCCCATAAGAGGAACTCTTACAGTGTGATATAGTGAAACTTATTTCTAAGCTTCACATTAAAACATTAGTAGTACAGAGTGTTCGTTGATAGGTAAATGGTTACCGCTCCGTAGATGTTGAATTCTGGACCGGTCCTGTGCACACGGATCCGTCCTGCCGGAACGCCAAATCACCGATGCTGTTCTGCACACTCCTCAAATTCAAAAAACCCGCCAAAGGCACGATCTACGCGTTTCGCTCGGTTCCACGAGCTTTCTCAAGATACAGTGTTTGGGGGGTCATGTGTTCAATATAAACGGTCATTCACTTATTCAATTACTCAATTAAGAATTCCATTAATTTTTTTACATCTCCATATCCTATGATCATTAACAACTTAACATTCATCAATTTAAATTATGTAGTTATTATAACATGAATCAATTCCTATGAATAAAAGATAATCAATTCTAACAGATAGTTTTAGCAGATAATATCCATCAGTAGCAAGCAGATGTAAATTCCGTTTTTCTGCTTGTTATACAAATATAATACACTTCATAATTAATGTTTCTTAAGCTTCCAGTAGCAAAATCATCAATTAGAACCTTGGAATAATAAATTTAGTTTGCAAACAAAATAAATTGTGTATGATGGAACATAATCAAAATTTACACAAACCCTTCTGCCTGACATTAACAGCTAAGTCCTGATTTTACATACACTCTAAAAAATGGTGATTAATAATGTTGTTTTCTTCTTCCCTTATTATTTAGGGTCTGAATACTAGATAGGACTCTTTATGTCTGTGTTAATCTTGACAACAAAAGTGTATATAAACACCTTTATGATACTGCTTAAAGGTGCAGACGTTATTTTATATAGTCAGGTCTGTCTGATAGTTCCAAATTAGATGAGTATTTTTAGTGAATATTTTTTTTGATAAAAAACTTTAAAAGCCTATTATATTATTAAAATTATAAAACATGGGCTATTTCCACTTCAGCATTAAGTCCAAATGGGGACAGGGTTTTTAATGTATAGATCCAATAGGTTTCCCTATGGATCAAACTTTTAATTAAATCTCCCCCTCTCCAAGGGACTTTAATTCTTTGAATTCCACAATAAGACAATGATGTTGGATTACTATTGTGGTATATTTTAAAATGCTCTGACAGTGAATGCTTATCAAATTTTCTATTAATATTATATACATGTTCTCCCAATCTAGTTTTAAGCATACGTTTCGTTTGTCCTACGTACTGCAGGCCACATGTACAACCTAATAAATAAATAATCTGTTTGGAATTGCACGTTATGCATTCCTTAATTTTGTAATTCTTTTTAGTGGTTGTAGATGAGAATTCTGAAATTGCCCCAAAAGGTGGACCTGTCAACTTACATATTTTACATGACCCACATTTAAAAAATCCTGTATGGGAATTCAAGAAATGTTTTTCAGGGGACGGTCTAATGTGGCTATGTACTAGTGTGTCTTTTAAAGTTGGTGCCCCCCTGAATATAATTTTGGGCTTTGGTGGTAATATAGATGCCAATATTTGGTCTTGTTTTAACAAGTCCCAATTTTTGAACACTGCCTTTCTAATATAGTTAGACTGAGCGTTAAAATTAAAAATTAACGGACAAAAGAAATTTCCTTGGCTTTCATTTCTCCTTTTGCGCTAAAATCTCCTTTCTAGTTATTCTGGAGACTTTATCTGATGCTTTATCAAGTATATCCTGGTCGTAATCTTTTTCTAAAAATTGGCTTTCCACTTTCTTTATTTGTTTTCTGCACTCTTCCTCTTCTGTACAATTTTTTTGATCCTTAAAAATTGGCTATAAGGAACACTTTGTAACCAAGAAGGGAAGTGGCAGCTAGATGTCCAAATAAAACTATTTACATCTACAGATTTGAAGAAAGTTCTAGATTTTAAAATTTCCTGTTCCACATATAGGACTAAATCTAGAAATTCCACGTGCTCTTCACTGTAGGAGTATGTAAAAGATAAATTAAAATTGTTGTGGTTCATATATTTAAAAAAATCTAGTAACTCCTCCTCTGTGCCTTCCCAGATGAAAAAGCAATCATCTATATAGCGTTTATAGAGGACTAGGTTTGTCACCCAGCGATGCCCTTGCCAAATAAAAAGTTCCTCCCAAAATGACATAAAAATATTGGCATAGCTGGGTGCAAACCTAGTCCCCATCGCTGTCCCGTTTATCTGTAGAAAAATATCCTCCTTATACCAGAAAAAATTATGTTTCAATATAAAATCCATACATTCTAATAGGAATTCTACTTGTTCCATATTGAAACTTTGGTTTTCATATAGAGTATGTCTCATGGCTTGGATTCCTAAATCATGCTGGATTATGGTATACAGCGAAGTTACATCACACGTAACCAGCCATAAACCTTTTTTCCAGGTGATCTCTTGTGTAATTCTTAGGAGATCGCTGCTGTCTTTAAGATAAGATTTTGAAAGTTTAACGACTGGTTGTAATAGCACATCTATATACTGTGAAAGGTTGGCTGTTAACGAATCAATCCCTGAGATGATGGGTCTACCAGGGGGCTGTGTGATGCTCTTGTGTATCTTAGGGAGGTAGTAAAATACAGGTTTTTTCGCATGAATGACTGTGACAAACTCTAATTCTTTTTTGGTTAAAATTCCCATATAGCTTCCTTTTTCCAATAGTTTTAATAAAGACTTTCTAAATTCTATAGTTGGATCTCCATTAAGCTTTTTATATGTATTCTGGTCATTCAGAATCCTGTTACACTCGATATCGTAATCTTTAGTGTTGATCACTACTATCCCTCCTCCTTTATCCGCTGGTTTAATTGTAATTAAATTATTTTTCTCTAGTTCTTGGAGGGCTTTTTTCTCCATCCTTGACAGATTATATTTGTGACCTGATATTTTCTCTGGAATCTTGTCCAAGTCTGCCATTACTGCCAGACTGAATGCATTCATGGATGCACTCATCTGGTTATTAGGACAGAATTTAGATCTATTTTTTAAATCCGTATGTTGAAAAGAATCTACCGATAATTCTCTAGTGGTGGAGCTGGGGTTATTCAGAAAGAAGCGTTTTAATGATAATTTTCTCATAAATCTTTGTACGTCTAAAAAATTGGAAAAAGGGTTAGATTTTATGGTGGGAGCATATTTCAAGCCTCTATTAAGTACCTTGATTTGATCTTGAGTAAGGATCAAATCTGATAGATTAAAGATGCCTTTCATCTCTACCATCTGCTTCTTTTTCTTTGTTCTTTTTCCTCCTCTACATCCCCTACCAGGGGTCTTTTTTTTCTGTCTGTGTATTTTGTTCTCGTACTCGGACGGAGGAAATTGCCTCTTGGTCCTAAAAAATGGTTATTTGATTCATGACGGTCATGTGTATTCTGGTGATTCTCAGATCCCTCATTTCTGTCTAGGGTTTCAAACCTGTTTTTATGCCTCCAATTAGTATGTTCTGTTTGTTTTTGAAGTTTGGGCAGAAAATTACTTTCAGAATTATATGGAGGAGATTTTCCACCTTTATGATGTTTCACAATATTCCATCTAGATTCTATAGGGGTTCCGGGTGTATGAGGAACCCACATTAAGACTGTATTTGGAACTCTTTTGTTTGATTTTTTGAGTTGATCCCTATAAGATATATAGGGGTATATCGACTAAGCGCTGATACTAATAATTCTAGATTTTTTATGTCTATTTGATGTTTTAAAACTCCTGGGAAGGTTTTTAAGTATTTAGCAGCTTTAATATCTATTGCTTTTTGTGGATAAATTATATTTCAAGCACTAGTAAAAAATCCACTACACTATAAAAACTTTGCGCTCTCTATAAATATAATAATTTTTCAACTTTCTAATTTTCCCAAAATTTAGAGCAGCTGCAGTGACAATTATGTCTTTATTCTCATTTAGAGAACAATGTAAAATTGATTTTGAACTGAAACAAGGTTCAGAAAACTTCTCATTTACTGATGAGAATCATTGGAGAAAACAGGTTTTTTCATTAGAAAAATTGATTACCAAGGAAATAAAATTAAAATTAGAAGTGGCCTCATTAGAAAAATATTGGGAAAGTAGAATTATTCCACGAGGATTAAGAATAATGTTACAATCTTCCACAGATAAAGAGGATACAGAGTTTAATATTATATGGGACCGTATCCTCAATAATTGTTCTTTTGAATTAATGAGTCACATCATATGCAAACGGAAAAGAATGCTAGCAGTGATT
The DNA here is from genome assembly GCA_933207985.1 of Pelobates cultripes. Lineage (NCBI taxonomy): Eukaryota > Metazoa > Chordata > Amphibia > Anura > Pelobatidae > Pelobates > Pelobates cultripes. The sequence goes on from OW240916.1 coordinate 199,270,472, forward strand.
GATAGAGAAATTGAGAATCTTAAAGAGACACTCACTCCACATTTAGAACTTCCAAATTGTATCTCCCTTATGGATAAAATAGAGAAAAAATTAGAGAAAACCTTTGAGGAGGTCATTAGTATTAAAAAGAAGAAATTTGAGAGAGACCAACAGGACTTTAAGGAAAACTGTGTAAGAGATTTTAAAAATAAAAGGATTATATCAAGAGATACACCTAGAAAATCCAATAGAAAACCTCCAAACAGAATAGACAGAAGAAATCCAATCAAATTTACACCACAAAAGAGAAAGACTGTGAATAACAGCCACTA
>OW240916.1:199270882-199284606 GCA_933207985.1 Pelobates cultripes
CCCCCCTTTCTCCATTCCTCTCTGTTCCTTCTTGGCTGTGCTACTGAGCAGTCCCTTAAGCAGACATGGCCTAATTTCTATCATGAAAAATTATGTTTATAGAGAGCGCAAAGTTTTTATAGTGTAGTGGATTTTTTACTAGTGCTTGAAATATAATTTATCCACAAAAAGCAATAGATATTAAAGCTGCTAAATACTTAAAAACCTTCCCAGGAGTTTTAAAACATCAAATTGACATAAAAAATAAAAAATTATTAGTATCAGCGCTTAGTCGATATACCCCTATATATCTTATAGGGATCAACTCAAAAAATGAAACAAAAGTTCCAAATACAGTCTTAATGTGGGGGTTTTCAGAAATCCGTAGAGATTTTGATAGTAGTAACCGTAGTTCTTAATCTTTGTATGTATCCAACCTTTAAAAAAAGGATACTAACATAGCGTAATATAGTTACAAATTTATTCCCATACGAAAAAACCCCCCATAAGAGGAACTCTTACAGTGTGATATAGTGAAACTTATTTCTAAGCTTCACATTAAAACATTAGTAGTACAGAGTGTTCGTTGATAGGTAAATGGTTACCGCTCCGTAGATGTTGAATTCTGGACCGGTCCTGTGCACACGGATCCGTCCTGCCGGAACGCCAAATCACCGATGCTGTTCTGCACACTCCTCAAATTCAAAAAACCCGCCAAAGGCACGATCTACGCGTTTCGCTCGGTTCCACGAGCTTTCTCAAGATACAGTGTTTGGGGGGTCATGTGTTCAATATAAACGGTCATTCACTTATTCAATTACTCAATTAAGAATTCCATTAATTTTTTTACATCTCCATATCCTATGATCATTAACAACTTAACATTCATCAATTTAAATTATGTAGTTATTATAACATGAATCAATTCCTATGAATAAAAGATAATCAATTCTAACAGATAGTTTTAGCAGATAATATCCATCAGTAGCAAGCAGATGTAAATTCCGTTTTTCTGCTTGTTATACAAATATAATACACTTCATAATTAATGTTTCTTAAGCTTCCAGTAGCAAAATCATCAATTAGAACCTTGGAATAATAAATTTAGTTTGCAAACAAAATAAATTGTGTATGATGGAACATAATCAAAATTTACACAAACCCTTCTGCCTGACATTAACAGCTAAGTCCTGATTTTACATACACTCTAAAAAATGGTGATTAATAATGTTGTTTTCTTCTTCCCTTATTATTTAGGGTCTGAATACTAGATAGGACTCTTTATGTCTGTGTTAATCTTGACAACAAAAGTGTATATAAACACCTTTATGATACTGCTTAAAGGTGCAGACGTTATTTTATATAGTCAGGTCTGTCTGATAGTTCCAAATTAGATGAGTATTTTTAGTGAATATTTTTTTTGATAAAAAACTTTAAAAGCCTATTATATTATTAAAATTATAAAACATGGGCTATTTCCACTTCAGCATTAAGTCCAAATGGGGACAGGGTTTTTAATGTATAGATCCAATAGGTTTCCCTATGGATCAAACTTTTAATTAAATCTCCCCCTCTCCAAGGGACTTTAATTCTTTGAATTCCACAATAAGACAATGATGTTGGATTACTATTGTGGTATATTTTAAAATGCTCTGACAGTGAATGCTTATCAAATTTTCTATTAATATTATATACATGTTCTCCCAATCTAGTTTTAAGCATACGTTTCGTTTGTCCTACGTACTGCAGGCCACATGTACAACCTAATAAATAAATAATCTGTTTGGAATTGCACGTTATGCATTCCTTAATTTTGTAATTCTTTTTAGTGGTTGTAGATGAGAATTCTGAAATTGCCCCAAAAGGTGGACCTGTCAACTTACATATTTTACATGACCCACATTTAAAAAATCCTGTATGGGAATTCAAGAAATGTTTTTCAGGGGACGGTCTAATGTGGCTATGTACTAGTGTGTCTTTTAAAGTTGGTGCCCCCCTGAATATAATTTTGGGCTTTGGTGGTAATATAGATGCCAATATTTGGTCTTGTTTTAACAAGTCCCAATTTTTGAACACTGCCTTTCTAATATAGTTAGACTGAGCGTTAAAATTAAAAATTAACGGACAAAAGAAATTTCCTTGGCTTTCATTTCTCCTTTTGCGCTAAAATCTCCTTTCTAGTTATTCTGGAGACTTTATCTGATGCTTTATCAAGTATATCCTGGTCGTAATCTTTTTCTAAAAATTGGCTTTCCACTTTCTTTATTTGTTTTCTGCACTCTTCCTCTTCTGTACAATTTTTTTGATCCTTAAAAATTGGCTATAAGGAACACTTTGTAACCAAGAAGGGAAGTGGCAGCTAGATGTCCAAATAAAACTATTTACATCTACAGATTTGAAGAAAGTTCTAGATTTTAAAATTTCCTGTTCCACATATAGGACTAAATCTAGAAATTCCACGTGCTCTTCACTGTAGGAGTATGTAAAAGATAAATTAAAATTGTTGTGGTTCATATATTTAAAAAAATCTAGTAACTCCTCCTCTGTGCCTTCCCAGATGAAAAAGCAATCATCTATATAGCGTTTATAGAGGACTAGGTTTGTCACCCAGCGATGCCCTTGCCAAATAAAAAGTTCCTCCCAAAATGACATAAAAATATTGGCATAGCTGGGTGCAAACCTAGTCCCCATCGCTGTCCCGTTTATCTGTAGAAAAATATCCTCCTTATACCAGAAAAAATTATGTTTCAATATAAAATCCATACATTCTAATAGGAATTCTACTTGTTCCATATTGAAACTTTGGTTTTCATATAGAGTATGTCTCATGGCTTGGATTCCTAAATCATGCTGGATTATGGTATACAGCGAAGTTACATCACACGTAACCAGCCATAAACCTTTTTTCCAGGTGATCTCTTGTGTAATTCTTAGGAGATCGCTGCTGTCTTTAAGATAAGATTTTGAAAGTTTAACGACTGGTTGTAATAGCACATCTATATACTGTGAAAGGTTGGCTGTTAACGAATCAATCCCTGAGATGATGGGTCTACCAGGGGGCTGTGTGATGCTCTTGTGTATCTTAGGGAGGTAGTAAAATACAGGTTTTTTCGCATGAATGACTGTGACAAACTCTAATTCTTTTTTGGTTAAAATTCCCATATAGCTTCCTTTTTCCAATAGTTTTAATAAAGACTTTCTAAATTCTATAATTGGATCTCCATTGAGCTTTTTATATGTATTCTGGTCATTCAGAATCCTGTTACACTCGATATCGTAATCTTTAGTGTTGATCACTACTATCCCTCCTCCTTTATCCGCTGGTTTAATTGTAATTAAATTATTTTTCTCTAATTCTTGGAGGGCTTTTTTCTCCATCCTTGACAGATTATATTTGTGACCTGATATTTTCTCTGGAATCTTGTCCAAGTCTGCCATTACTGCCAGACTGAATGCATTCATGGATGCACTCATCTGGTTATTAGGACAGAATTTAGATCTATTTTTTAAATCCGTATGTTGAAAAGAATCTACCGATAATTCTCTAGTGGTGGAGCTAGGGTTATTCAGAAAGAAGCGTTTTAATGATAATTTTCTCATAAATCTTTGTACGTCTAAAAAATTGGAAAAAGGGTTAGATTTTATGGTGGGAGCATATTTTAAGCCTCTATTAAGTACCTTGATTTGATCTTGGGTAAGGTTAAAACAAGACCAAATATTGGCATCTATTTTACCACCAAAGCCCAAAATTATATTCAGGGGGGCACCAACTTTAAAAGACACACTAGTACATAGCCACATTAGACCGTCCCCTGAAAAACATTTCTTGAATTCCCATACAGGATTTTTTAAATGTGGGTCATGTAAAATATGTAAGTTGACAGGTCCACCTTTTGGGGCAATTTCAGAATTCTCATCTACAACCACTAAAAAGAATTACAAAATTAAGGAATGCATAACGTGCAATTCCAAACAGATTATTTATTTATTAGGTTGTACATGTGGCCTGCAGTACGTAGGACAAACGAAACGTATGCTTAAAACTAGATTGGGAGAACATGTATAAAATATTAATAGAAAATTTGATAAGCATTCACTGTCAGAGCATTTTAAAATATACCACAATAGTAATCCAACATCATTGTCTTATTGTGGAATTCAAAGAATTAAAGTCCCTTGGAGAGGGGGAGATTTAATGAAAAGTTTGATCCATAGGGAAACCTATTGGATCTATACATTAAAAACCCTGTCCCCATTTGGACTTAATGCTGAAGTGGAAATAGCCCATGTTTTATAATTTTAATAATATAATAGGCTTTTAAAGTTTTTTATCAAAAAAAATATTCACTAAAAATACTCATCTAATTTGGAACTATCAGACAGACCTGACTATATAAAATAACGTCTGCACCTTTAAGCAGTATCATAAAGGTGTTTATATACACTTTTGTTGTCAAGATTAACACAGACATAAAGAGTCCTATCTAGTATTCAGACCCTAAATAATAAGGGAAGAAGAAAACAACATTATTAATCACCATTTTTTAGAGTGTATGTAAAATCAGGACTTAGCTGTTAATGTCAGGCAGAAGGGTTTGTGTAAATTTTGATTATGTTCCATCATACACAATTTATTTTGTTTGCAAACTAAATTTATTATTCCAAGGTTCTAATTGATGATTTTGCTACTGGAAGCTTAAGAAACATTAATTATGAAGTGTATTATATTTGTATAACAAGCAGAAAAACGGAATTTACATCTGCTTGCTACTGATGGATATTATCTGCTAAAACTATCTGTTAGAATTGATTATCTTTTATTCATAGGAATTGATTCATGTTATAATAACTACATAATTTAAATTGATGAATGTTAAGTTGTTAATGATCATAGGATATGGAGATGTAAAAAAAATTAATGGAATTCTTAATTGAGTAATTGAATAAGTGAATGACCGTTTATATTGAACACATGACCCCCCAAACACTGTATCTTGAGAAAGCTCGTGGAACCGAGCGAAACGCGTAGATCGTGCCTTTGGCGGGTTTTTTGAATTTGAGGAGTGTGCAGAACAGCATCGGTGATTTGGCGTTCCGGCAGGACGGATCCGTGTGCACAGGACCGGTCCAGAATTCAACATCTACGGAGCGGTAACCATTTACCTATCAACGAACACTCTGTATTACTAATGTTTTAATGTGAAGCTTAGAAATAAGTTTCACTATATCACACTGTAAGAGTTCCTCTTATGGGGTTTTTTTTCGTATGGGAATAAATTTGTAACTATATTACGCTATGTTAGTATCCTTTTTTTAAAGGTTGGATACATACAAAGATTAAGAACTACGGTTACTACTATCAAAATCTCTACGGATTTCTGAAAACCCCCACATTAAGACTAATTTCTATCATGGTGAACTGTGAGTGGGATTTTATAAGATGTAGTTGTTATTGTTAGTTAGGTTTTTGTTGCTGTTGTTGGTGGTATAGTTAGATTGTGTGTCATTATTTGTATGTTGTTGTTGTTTTGTCTCTGAATAAATATTTGTTAAAGTAGACGGACCAGAATTTATATGTGTACATAATTTATAGAGTTTGGTAATACACCACAACAAGCTTCTGCCTTGTCTAACTAGAGGTTGGTGGTTTACAAATGCACATCAAGAATTTAATGTTTGGATATCTTAACACGCGTGCCTGTTTTGATAAACATAAATCGTTTTGGTGATTATCCCACATTTACTGCTGCTCTCTGTCAAAAAGTGCAATGCATGCCCATCCAAAACTACACGTGACACTTTGTTAAGGTTTCACATACATATTTTATTCAGTAAGGAATGCTTAACCGTAAGTGCTTTACAGGATTCTGGGAAACAGGATACAAGTGGATGACAAAAAGCTTCTGCCTCCCCAAGGATCATCATCATTAGGCAAAGGTAGAACCGTTCCAGCCCACATTTGCAGCATTTAAATCATAGAAATTGATGTAGCACCTGCAGGAGAAAAAAAAATGGTTAAGTATCTCATAAAAAAAAAAAAAAAGTCTGGAAAAAGACACTAGTTCTCCCACTCCAACACTATATAATAAAGGTTTGTTTTTATTTACTTTGGCTGAGCTGCAGTAGTGGGTTTAGTTTTAGGAGCCAATAAACAGGCCATTCTTCTTAGCCAGGAGTTCAAGGACCTTTCGGTGAATGAGGAGGAAAACAAAAAGTAGCAGCCCACACAAAATTATGTATCCCTGTCTAAATGTGATAAATATGTGGGGCCTAAACAATAATAATAATGTGGGAAGGGGGTGCAGTGGACATTCCATTGTAAGCACCCCTTAGCCCCAAGAAGTGACTTCCCATTTACAGAACTGGCTTGAAAAAGTATGTTTCTTACCAAGCAAGGTTTGTGAATGGAGAGTCCTCTGACCGCTCTCAGCCAATCAGCGCTTCCTGAAAGTGATACTTCGGAAGCCAGATGCCACCTGGGGGTAGTGGAGATTGCCGCTGGAGACAATTTTTGGGTTTAACCATTTGAGAAAGGTTTAAACCCTTGAGGTAAGCGTGCCTCCAGGGGCCTCCTGGCATCACAACTTTATTTTGTGAAGTTGTTTTGGTGCATTGAGTATACCTTTTAACTGCAGGATGCAAAAACCTGGATTCATGTTTCAATTATTAGTTAGAGAGGACTCTGACAGCAACCAGAAAATGCATCCTGGTGGACACTTACAGGTTTATCCACTGAAGTGATAGTTAATCTAAAATTTAAGGCCAAAGTGGGTAAACCGAAAATATAGCGGACATAGAAAGTTTTTTTTTCAGTTTGGCTATTTTAACCTTTTGAATTCAGACTCCAGTGAATAACCCAGTTAGAAGAAAGCATACAACATAGCTGGCGCAATGGCTGTGTGGCTAATAACATTTGACATTAATTACTACAGTAAAATCTACATGAGGTCTACTTACCTGTCAGCAGATATGTGGAGCTGTTTGCTAAGTACATCAGACAGCAGTTTGGTGTAGGTCTTGTTTAAAGTTCCCCCAATCTTGCCAATGCTGTGCAGGCTACAGAGAGCACATGGGTCTGTTGATCCTCCAAAACTCATCATTTGGTCGGGCACAATGTGCACAGCAATGTACTAAAGAAGATAATAGAAAACAAGTTATAAATATAGGGCAGACACATTGTGATAACGTTCATCTACTAAAACAGGTTGCTTGCATTAAGAACTTGCATAGTATCTTTGGACAACATTGGTACAAGTGGTAGTATCGGAACGTAAGGAAAGAGCATTATTTAAAAAGGCATGATGGTCTAATATCTATTAATATAAAGTTGGTAGTTTATTGATTAGAAAAAAACTAATTTCCTACATCAAAATTGTCAGGGATTTCACAGTTTAGGCCTAGATACACATACTAATAAGGTCCATTTTGACCTAAAACCTGCAATTAATTGGTCAATTCTCAGTTTAGCGAGTAACTATTTGATTAACACAAACACAACTTAATGGATGTTAAGTGCTCACTTTGTTAGTATTGCACTGGAAGTTTGTGATACACATTGTTAGATGTGAATGCTGTTGGAGTGGCGTTTCTAGAAATTTGCAAGCAACAAATACTGCATGTTTAATAAACCATACATTGTAGTAAAGTGAAAATATAGGCAGCCATAGCAGTTTGGAGTTTGAATAACCCACCCATCACCTAATATTTTTCTGTCATTTCTAACTCAATGATTTATGTGTGTTGCACGCACTGCGGTTTCATATTGTGAAACTACCAGTGTAAAATAGGATACGCAATCGAAATAGACTTCTTTGGTTCCAAAAGGTTATTTCACACAGAAGAAAAATCATTTATACAAACCTAAGAATTAAATTTTCCTGCAGATATCTATGACATCACGATGTGTAAATGCTGAAAAAATTAGTTACCCAGGAAGTTATTCTACCATGAAAGTGAGACATGTCAAGTAGAATCCATTTTGACCTGGATTTAGAAACGGACATCTACCATATGTACCACTAGGTAGCACTACCAATTCAAATACACCAACTATATACACCACTTTTTTCCACGATTGCACTACTACCTCTGACAAACTCGGCAGAAAAATCGGTCACCCTACATCCAGATTTATTAATATCTTGCTAGTTGCATTGATACTAAATAAGTACAAAATAAAGAATCAATACTGGGGAGGGTGTGGAGGTTATTATTTAAATAATGAATACAGACATGAGTTGGCATTCCCGAATACCGTTACAGTCAGCATACGCCATGCACTAATCCAGTCTAATGTCTGACTGGGCAGTGCCCCCTGGCGCTTTTAACCCCCTCTGATCTGGGACTGGTAGCACTTCCGCCATGTTTTTTTCCCCCTGTACTGAGACGCATGCTTTTAATGCTGTGTCTGAAGAGCGGTAGGTAGCATTCTTATGCTGCACACGTGGAAACAGAGAAGCACAACAGGTGTATGAAGGGAAGCAGCACACTGTTTAATTGATTTAAAGAGGCAGAGCAGCCTAGGCAGATAGCATTGCATAAAGGCGCACACACAATAGGCAGTATGCAAGGGTCAGAGAGTCTGGCTCCAGTTGAGCACAGCCAACAGCAATAGATCCTAGCACAGCCTCCTGTGGGGTCCCTAGGGGCCCTTTTCCTGTCACCATCCTCCCACCTCTGCAGGTTTTCCCGTAGCCTTGGCCAGCTGGCTGGTAAGGTCGGCGAGCAGGTTCTCGGGGATGGCATCCCGGCAGACGTTGGTATTGAGGACAAATGTAGGCATGATGACCGTCAGCTAGGAGGGACACTCAGACAATGCGGGCTGGGACAGAGGAAGGCGCCGAACACGTGGGACCCAGCACCCCCGCCCTTTAACTGAGCAGCCAATCAGGAAGCAGCCATGGATCCAAGCCCTGAGCTGCCAGCTGCCCACTGTGTTATAGGAGGGTGGCAGCCTGCATGATTGATTTTCCATCATAGCTATCTCAGCCAGTTACTGTTATATGACTTGATATGACAATGGAGTTGTTAATGTTCAGGTAGACAGTTCAGGTAGAATATGAAGGATATTTTGAAGGAGCCAAATACACACATTATACATTTGGTTTTTTTTTTTTGAAGGTCTGGTGGCTTTTTGTCCTAGTTTAGTAGTTCAGTCATGAATTTGGAGTAACAATTTGAATAACCAGCTTCCTGATTTACATTACTGCCTCATTATTGTCAAAGAACCTATAGAGCTCCATTTAGAGCTAAACCAGAACACAATTGACATGCTTTAACATAGCTCAGTGAAAATGGGTAGTTAAATGGGCACTCCACACATTTACAGAACGTTTACATTCATTATGTGTGAAGAGTTTGTCCTTTTTATTTTACAAAACGTGCAGATTTCAATAGAAATTAGCACTTTTATGAACACTCATGTAGCCCATGGAGCAGCGTAGCTAAGGGGAGTGGGCCTTGACATTGCCAGGAGACAGGCCATCTAAAGGTCAGGGGGTCAGGGTTTGGTCACTGGTAATGCTGGGGTGGAGTTTCAAGGGGAGTATAAGTAGTGGCCATTTTAGATCCCAGGATCACTTTAATCTAAGTTACACTACCTGTTTGTTGTCCCACCCACCCTCCCTTTACTCTCAGGTGTTTCCCGTTTGGTCGCGGCGGGGGATGGAGAGTAAAGTTGGGGGGAAAAAAGAGGGAGATGGGGAAAAAGTTTGGAGTTCAGGGCTAATAGGTAGGCCTTTGGACTGGTTTGGTAGGTTCGAGCTCGTAGGTAGCTCCTGTAACGGACCGTTTTGCACACACGGGGTAAAAACCGTTTAGGCGATCGTCCCCTTTCCGAGATGCAGGCACAGCTACTGTAGAACACCAAACTCCCGAACCGCCAATAAGGGAATGCTCCAAACTCCCGAACGGCATACAATATAGCACTCCAAACACACAAACTGGAACCATACGAATCGCTGCTAGCTGACGAATAGGAAAAGCATCCAAGCGGCTTACACTCCTAGCAATCAGTCTCGATCAGCGTTCAGTAAATCCCCCCCAAAGACGAGACAAGGCTCCGTGTTGAGGGTCAAGCAGTGGTCTGTTTAATGAGGGCTACCTGCCCAATATTTATGCAGGTCTCCCACCTGCTGGACACTCCCCTAGGGGACCAAATGGGAGACTGTGACAAAAGACAGACAAGTAGACAAATAGGACACACAGTCACATTATATTCCCACAATGCATCCTGGCTTCCTCCCCTCTGCCCTGGAGATAATTGAGAAGTAATTCAATTATATCCCAAGACAAAGGCAAATCGCCATTATGCACATGGGGATACTAAAACATGACTTACTGTCAGGGCCGGACTGGGGATACAAAGCAGCCCTGGAAAAAAATTTGTGCCAGCCCCATAAGTCACTGCGCCATATATTGTCGCGTGTAATATGTAAGGCTATGTCTTGCCAGGACAGATGATTGAGTAATATATATATATATATATATATATATATATATATTTTGCTTTTTCTAATATAAATATTGGTCCTTTCAGGGTAAAACGTTTAATTATACAGTGAGCATACGCACATGCAGACACAGGCAATTTCACTGACATTTCAGTGACACACACAAGCTCATTGATACACACACACAGCTTAATGTGGTGGTACTGGTGTCTATAGCATGTCCCTACAGGCTTTTCAACGTAAACACTGACTTTTCAGACAAAAGGCAGTGTTTACATTGCTTCAAAGTGACACTGCTAGTGACAGTCACTCAGACGGTCACTAGAGGTGCTTCCAGTGTTAGTGCCCTCCCGCCCTCGCGCGCTGCTGAATGAGAATGGCGCCGGAATATGACGTCATATTCCGGCGCCGGTCTCATTCAGCTGCGTGCTGGGGAGCAGAGCCAGCGCAGCTCCCTCAGCGGCCGCCAGGACAAGTCCGCCAGCGGCCGCCAAAAGACCTCCCCAGCGGCCAGGGGAGGGCTGGCAGCCTTAGGCCTGTGGGGCAAAACCAGTCAAGTAGACTGGTGCATCTGCCCAGGATCAGAGCCGGGGCAAGGATTTTTGCCGCCCTAGACAAAATAAAAATTTGCTGCCCCCACATGTCACATCACAATGCCCCACTCATATGATCTGCCATATGAACTAACGCCAGTGCTGCACACAGTGTGTGTTTACATTAAAAAGCCTGCAGGGACCAGCTATAGACACCAGAACCACTTCATTAAGCTATAGTGTCCTTTTAATGTGAGGTAAATTATAGATTAGTGTCACTAATAATATACTAGATTGCCTACTTACAAGCAGATGAGGATGATGATGGGCTGCAGTTTGGCTCCACTGGTCTGGTGTAGAACAAGATCTCTGGAGGCTGTTTGCAACTGTGGTCACAAAATTCAATGTTCTGGGAGAATTGGAAGCAGCTCAATTTTTTGGGGGCCCCTTACACAGCTCAAGGTCTGGGCCCCAGGGCCTGACGGTGAGTATGCCTATAAGGCCCACTCATAAGTTCCACCCACCCATGAGTTCGCTCACAGGGAGTGGAGTGTGTAGGGGATGTGTTATTGTAGAGGATCTAATATGTGTGCTTATGGTATGTAGTGTTTAGGGTTACCAGTTTGTGCAGGTGATGCAGTGTGTTTGTGTGTAGTGGAAGAAGTGTGTATTTGTGTATAAGGGATGTATTATGTGTTTCTGGTTGTGTGTAAGGGATGCATTGTGTGAATCTGTGTTTGTATGCATATGGGATGCAAGGTGTGTGTCTGTATGTGTGTGCATTGAGTGTAAGAGATGCATTGTGTTTCTGTGTGTATGTAAGAAAAGAAGTGTGTGTGTTTGCATGCGTGTGTACGGGTTTGCATTGTCTGTTTCTGTGTATGTGTGCAAAGGATGGATTGTCTTTGTGTGTAAGGGTTGCATTGTGTGTGTGTGTGTGTGTAATGGATTGTCAGAGTATTTATATCGGCAGACATTTTGTGCTATGATAGAAACTAAAAGTGTATATTCTGAGTCACTCTGAACAGACCAGACTCCATTTTGTTATTTCAAGTTAACAAAGAAGACACTAGATTTCTTTCTGTAAGACTGGCCTCTTTGCCAGAGCTAAGGAATGTATAGCATAGTATAAACAAGTGATAAGAAGAATATAATCAAATCTAAACCCAGACAATTGTGACAGAGAAGATTAAATAATTTAATATTTAACTGTCTATACATATAAGGTACCATTGTATGGAAAAGGGTGATCTGTCATATCAGAAATTATAGCAGATTTGCAGACACATAGTCTGGACAAAATTTAAGAACCCCTTTGATCTTTGAAGGATACGTAAGTTATAGCCACTATCTAGATAGGCCAAAATGACGTCAAAATAGCCACCAGGAAAAGTTAACTCTTTCCTGGATAGGTATGCTTAGTGGGACAAGACTGCCCTCTACAGACCAAATAACTAATTTGCGATCTGGAAGATAACCACACCTCTAGTGCTTCTATTGGGTTATCAACTGATGACGTACAGAGAGTCTGGCCCTTTAAAAGTTAAGACAAAGGGAAGATACAAGAGATACGAGAGAAGGAGGCAGATGCAAGATATGCAAAGGAGAGGAGAGAGGAATTGGAAGTTTGGGAACTCCAACTCGGACACCATCTGAGACTAACACTCTACTCCTAAAACTCTAACACTTAGAATTTACTGACTTTCTAACCAACACCTCCATGCAGAGAGACTACCAATCGGATGAAATATCTACTCAACTGGTAATTATACTGGTTTCATTTAATTAAATTAAATTAATTAAAATGTATTAATAGCATTATATATGACTGGATAAAGCACGGTCAGATTTCCATATTAAGAAATCTTAGTTAACTAAGAATATATAGTTATAAATATTCCATTCTGCAGGTGGAATTAAGAATAATTATATATTGATGCGATATTATCACGTGTTAGCATACCGCTGTTTTTATCCAGGTGTATTGATTTGCTCTAAATTAAGATAGATATCTTTTAGACAAATTAAAAATCTGCTTATATAATATGTAGATTCTCTTATTGGATTGTTTTCAGGAAATGGCTAATGAACTGGTTTAAATGTTATTTTATTTAAAAATACATAAGAATAGATATTAACTACCTAGGAGATCTAGCCAGCATTGAAAGGGTTATTCTAACTGTCTGCTAAACTTTACGACCTTATGCTGCACTCTGAGGAATTCTGTTCTCTGTGTGAAAAGTTTCACTTTCAGCCTGTGTTAAGGATACCTCATAAATCGTAGAAGTCTTGACAGATAATGAGTTAATAGCCATTGAAACGTAATACCCATTTCTTTGTATTGCATATAATTATGTACTGGATATTCATTGATTATTGTTATGCATGTTACATAATATTATTTGTTAATTATTGATTATCATAAATAAAATCTATTTTTATACATTGTGATATTAATTATATGAAATACATTCCACTTAACACGATAAACGTTCTTTGGGATCTGAGAATTGAATTAGTGGGCAATTCTCACTGTTACTATTATTATCCCATAAATATCCCCACAGGATGCATTGTGTGTTTCTCTGTGTGTAAGGGAAGCATGTTGTGTTTCTGTGTATGTATAGGGATGCATTGTGTGTGTGTGCGCGCGTAGTGTGAAAGAGCTCCCTGTCTTGGCCCCTGTCCTATAGAGCTGCCCCTTCTTCTTATTCCCCCCCTCCCCTTCTTCTTATTCCCTCCCCTCTTCTTATTCCCCTCC
>OW240916.1:199288375-199357637 GCA_933207985.1 Pelobates cultripes
ATATGTTCGCACGCCGTGGCGAACGCGAACATGCTATGTTCGCCAGGAACCGTTCGCTGGCGAACCGTTCGGTACATCACTAATGGTAATGACTTAGCTGATTCACTGGCAAAACAAGCTGCCATCAATGGTGAAACCCTAAACATTGATGATCTTATGGGTTCAATTCATGTTGAAGCCATAACAAGACGACAGGCTAGAGATAATACCGACTTAAATGTCGTGCAATGGAGTCAAGAAGCTCCTAGTGATGACCTGATTACTAGTCAAAAGAATGATCCCGTCATAGGCATATTCTATAAACATATAGAAGACCCTACTGCCAATCCCATCACAGATGAGGATTGCAAAAATAATGAAGATTTACGAATCTTGATGAGATATAAAGTCCAATTTAGTATCATGGATGGGTTGCTGGTCAGAACTTCTAAACATGGTATACAACAATGGGTAGTCCCAACTGTATACAGAGGGTTAATGCTCCAACACGCACACGATGCACCTACATCTGGGCATCGTGGTGATAAGATCACATATGAGATATTGCGTGATTATGCATATTGGCCACACATGTTAAGGGATGTTAAGACATACTGTCAGGGATGCTTGATTTGTCCGCAATATCAACCCCATGGTCCAACCCATCGTGCACCACTTCAGAAGAGGGGGGTGTCATTACCCTGGTCTGATATTCAAATTGACTTTATAGGTCCTGTAACAAGATCTTCAAGAGGTAACAAATACATGTTAACCGTTACATGTATGTACACAAAGTGGATAGAATGTTTGCCTTGTAAAGAGAACACGAGTACCGTGTGCGCCACTTTGTTGATTAACCATGTCTTTTCCAGGTTCGGTCTGCCTCAAAGAATTGAGTCAGACAGAGGTAGTCACTTTACCAGTGAAGTAATGGCTAAGATGTGGAACATTCTAGGTGTTAAACGAAAGCTACATATTGCATACCACGCTGCGTCTAGCGGGGGGGTAGAGCGATATAACCAGTCTATCGTTAATATTCTGAAGAAGTATGTTAAGGAGTCTGGTAAAGACTGGGACATTAAATTGCCCCTAGTTTTAATGGTGATTAGAGCTACACCTAGCACTGCTACCAAATTGTCACCTTTTGAATTGATGACAGGAAGAAAGATGGTTTTACCACAGCATTTACTATATCGTACTTCGGATCATAACTTGATCAATGCTGCCACTACGCATCAGTATATTGAAGATTTGCGCAAGCATTTACAGCATGCATTTGCTTTTGCCCAAAAGAATCTAGAAAAAGCAGCGACATGGGTTAAGACCTATTACGATTTAAAAACCACG
Organism: Pelobates cultripes; assembly: GCA_933207985.1. Taxonomy (NCBI): domain Eukaryota; kingdom Metazoa; phylum Chordata; class Amphibia; order Anura; family Pelobatidae; genus Pelobates; species Pelobates cultripes. The sequence continues at coordinate 199,289,702 of OW240916.1, forward strand.
AAAAAGGAATATGAGATAACAGATCAAGTCTATCTGTATAACTTTGCGCGAAATCAAGTCAAGGAAAAGAAATTTTTACCTTCTTGGAAAGGGCCATATGTCATTATTGACAAAATTTCCCCAGTAGCGTATAAGATAAAAATTCCTAAGGATGGTGATTTTATTGAAAAGTGGGTTCACATTAACCAGTTGCGTGCTTGTCATCCTAAATCTCAATTAAGGATTATAGGTGTGGATTCAGACGCAGAAGGGTGAACGACTAACCTGGATGAATGCTTGATTCATGTGGTATAGTATGATGTGAAATGTTGTGATGTGCCATGATCTCATGTACGTTCATGTCATTAACCATTTCCTTGCCATCCAATAACTACATTTTCTAAGCAGGTTACTAGCTTGTTTAACTGCTATAGGCGAAATTACTGAAGAGTCAGTAATAAATGTAGTGAAGGATGAAGTTATAAAAATAGAATTAGACAGAATACATATGTGATGAATCGTAAAAATGTGTTGACCTAGGCCAAGTGATGTCACACTGTTATAAGTTTGTATGCTTGACAAACCTTGAATCATTAGTAGATAAGTCTGAAACGAGTTCCTGATCCGTGACTGTCGAAAGATGTCCAAGAAGGATGTGGCGTGTTTCTGGATCGTACTGCTCCTGTGCCAAGAGCTACGGACCGACCCGATTGCAGAGATGGGACCATCCTCCCGCATCCTGATTCAAGAGACACCAGGGTTCATCTTAACAGAGAAGAGGATCCTGACCCGACGTGTGTTCGTCAGCTTGGACCCCAAGATTTCCATCGAGAAGGCATACAACATTTCATCGATGCAGCTTCCTGAGTTACAGACTTGGTACCAGATGCACCTCCAAAGAGCACAGGACCGTGTGCAAAACATCTTGGAGCAAGCCCGGAAACCATTTGTATCCAGTTCTATTCCGATGAGCAACCGACCCAAAAGGTTCCTCACCGCTATAATTGTTGCATTAGTTTGTGCCACTGTCGGTGCAGTTGTCGCAACTGGAATGTCTGCAGCCAACTCTATTACTGTCCAAAAGCTGGATATGGAAATCTATGCGCTAAAGCAACACATTAACGATATTCATCAGGTGATACAACAGCAAAGAACACTTCTCCAAGATGTGTTAACTATTGTGGAAGACACAGTTGTTACAACAAATTTGCATTCGGAATTAATTGCCAAATCCACTGAGTTGCACCAAAGTCATGACTTATTTAAGCGTGAACTTCTATTTCTGCATGACCCAATATTGTTCCACACACTTGCTTTTCTTGACGAAGTACAAACTGGAATGATCGAATTGGCAGGGGGACGCATACCTCTGTACTTTGTATCCAAGGATATTGTTCATGCGATGCTTGCCAATGTGGATGGAGAGACAATTGAGCCTATGCAATTAAATCTGGCCTTTGAGATGGGGAGCGAGATACCTCTCTTAATTAATCCGGAACGTATGGAGATTTGCTTTTTATTGACCATACCATATGTAACTCCCAAAAACATTTTTCAAATGAAAATAATGTACTATGTAATAATGATATTATGGTTGATTGTACTAAGTGTAAAGTTCAAAACTATTACAGGTACAAATATATACAAAAATGTTCATTCCACGCACGGGCCTATGTTAGAAATGATGTGATTGCACAATATGTCTGGTAACTTCTATAGTGCTTATTCATAAGCTAAATTAATTTTGGCTATGAAATGCACTAAAGGGGGGTTATGTCAGAGTATTTATATCGGCAGACATTTTGTGCTATGATAGAAACTAAAAGTGTATATTCTGAGTCACTCTGAACAGACCAGACTCCATTTTGTTATTTCAAGTTAACAAAGAAGACACTAGATTTCTTTCTGTAAGACTGGCCTCTTTGCCAGAGCTAAGGAATGCATAGCATAGTATAAACAAGTGATAAGAAGAATATAATCAAATCTAAACCCAGACAATTGTGACAGAGAAGATTAAATAATAAAATTTAACTGTCTATATATATATAAGGTACCATTGTATGGTAAAGGGTAAACTTAGTTCATGATCTGTCATATCAGAAATTATGGCAGGAATTGCAGACGCTAAGTCTGGACAAAATTTAAGAAACCCTTTGATCTTTGAAGGATACATAAGTTATAGCCATTATCTAGATAGGCCAAAATGACGTCAAAATAGCCACCAGGAAAAGTTAACTCTTTCCTGGATAGGTATGTTTAGTGGGACAAGACTGCCCTCTACAGACCAAATAACTAATTTGCGATCTGGAAGATAACCACACCTCTAGTGCTTCTATTGGGTTATCAACTGATGACGTACATAGAGTCTGGCCCTTTAAAAGTTAAGACAAAGGGAGGATAGAAAAATACGAGAGGAGGCAGATGCAGGACATATGCAAAGGAGAGGAGAGAGGAATTGGAAGTTTGGGAACTCCAACTCGGACAACATCTGAGACTAACACTCTACTCCTAAAACTCTAACACTTAGAATTTACTGACTTTCACCAACACCTCCATGCAGAGAGACATCCAAATAAGTTCCTGAGACTATCTACCAATCGGATGAAATATCTACTCAACTGGTAATTATACTGGTTTCATTTAATTAATTAAATTAATTAAAATGTATTAATAGCATTATATATGACTGGATAAAGCACGGTCAGATTTCCATATTAAGAAATCTTAGTTAACTAAAGAATATAGTTATAAACATTCCATTCTGCAGGTGGAATTAAGAATAATTATATATTGATGTGATATTATCCAGGTGTATTGATTTGCTCTAAATTAAGATAGATATCTTTTAGACAAATTAAAAATCTGCTTATATAATATGTTAGATTCTCTTATTGGATGGTTTCAGAAAATGACTAATGAACTGGGTTAAATGTTATTTTATTTAAAATTACATAAGAATAGATTTTAACTACCTAGGAGATCTAGCCAGCATTGAAAGGGTTATTCTAACTGTCTGCTAAACTTTACGACCTTACGCTGCACTCTGAGGAATTCTGTTCTTCGCTGTGAAAAGTTTCACTTAAGTCTGTGTTAAGGATACCTCATAAATCGTCAGAATTCTTGACAGATAATGCCGTTTAGCCATTGAAACGTAACACCCATTTCTTTGTATTGCATATCATTTTATACTGGATATTCATTGATTATTGTCATGCATGTTACATAATATTATTTGTTAATTATTAGTTATCATAAATAAAATCTATTTTTATACATTGTGATATTAATTATATGAAATACATTCCACTTAACGCGATAAACGTTCTTTGGGATCTGAGAATTGAATTAGTGGGCAATTCTCACTGTTACTATTATTATCCCATAAATATCCCCACAGAGTAAAAAGAATATATCGCAATTAGCCTCCTGTGTGCTAGACCAGCAGGCATGGATTATATGCCCAAACAGCCTGGCACATACCTGGGCTTTAAATGCTACTTCAGATTATCATTATTTAATGTCTTGCTGTGTAGCTCTGTCTGCTCACTGTACATCATGGCTAATTTTTATTTGGTGTGCATTGGAAGAGGGGTAGTCTTATATGGCGAGTATATCCCAAACTCTATATTTTAACTGGAAAAGTTGGGGGTCGTCTTATACGCCCAGTCGTCTTAGACGCCGGAAAATACGGTATATATATTATTTGTTTCACCCTTATTATCCTTTTTTTTATTTTATCTGTATATTTTATTTTATTTGTATATTGTATATGTTTTTTTATCTGTATATTGTATATGGATTTTTTAAATATAACATTGTTATTTATAAGTATTGTTTCAGCATATATTACACATATTATTCATTTGTGGTATACACCAAAGTGTCCGTTTATGCTGAGTCACCAAATGTTACGAACTCGCTACTACATACGACTTCTACTTATGTACAGATTTGTGTCAAAATGTAGAGGCTGTTTGGGTACTAATAAAGCTATGTGTGCGTTCCAGAATGGTTGCACATGCGCGCTGGGCTCTTCCAATAGTCCACAGTATTTGACGCATGAGTGTGCGCCGATAAATGCGAAGAGACGGAAGGTTATGCCCTCGCGTGCATTTGCGAATACCAGTTTGGGCACAAAGATCTTCATATTTAAGAAGTAGCACCGAAGGTTCCCACAGATCATCCCCGGCTCCTGAAGAAGTCCCGAATACTGCGGGATGAAATGCATTGAGCTGAGCCAGACTACAAGTACAGAGACCTGATTACCACCACAGTGTTTATCAAGAAGGTATCCCCTAGCCCCTAGGAGTCATGACTAACAGGGCTTTGAGTGTACCCTAAACAACATTTCCCAGTGATTGGTGCCGGATGTAATATCCTGGTCTTACAATAGTACTGTCTATTTATATCATATTTTATATATATATTTATAATAAACCTTGTTACTTTTATTGGATCCTTTTGAATTGTTAGATCCTGTTGTTCTGCCTAGGTTTTTAGCGCCATAATTTGGTGGTTTGGGTCATTCCAAACCTTAATTTTTTGCTTTTACAAGTATTACTGCAGGCAAGGGTAATTGTCCAGACCATCTCCCCTTGCAACACACCATTGTACCCAATTAAGAAAAAGCAAGAGAAAGGGAAACCTGTGGTCTACCGTATGGTACATGATTTAAAGGCAATTAATGCTGTAACTGAACTCATTGCCCCTAATGTACCCAACCCACACACCTTGTTGTCACAAATACTACCTTCCTCTAAGATATTTACTGTTATTGACTTGGCAAATGCATTCTTCAGTGTCCCTTGCATTCCGACAGCAAACATTTATTTGCATTAACACATAAACACAAGCAGTACACTTGGACAGTATTGCCCCAGGGCGCACAAAGCTCACCCACTATGTACAGCATGGCTATGGCCCAAATTCTTGAAGAGTGGCCAAGGGCAGATGACGTAAGTTTATTGCAGTATATCGATGATTTACTTTTATGTTGCAAAGAAATGGAAACGTGTAATGCCCAAACGGTTTCCTTGCTGAAATTTCTGACACAAGCAGGGTGCAAAGCTACAAAAGCGAAACTGCAGGCATGTGTTAAAAATTTTATTTTCTCGGGACATTGTATTTCCTATGCCACAAACATCTCAGGGGAAGTAGAAAGACTGCAGTTCAAAATATTGCACCCAGTGGTGGCTGTTACTGCAATCCTGGACAAAGCCACTGATATATACAAGTTCAACCAATATACGTATATACTGCAAGGCATCTCAGAATGCAACGTGCCTTGCTTATGCCATCTAATGTTACATTGAAAAGGTGTATATTGTTAAATCCATCTACATTACTTCACCTGGATTTAAACAAGGGGAATGGAGATAGTGGGAATGGTACGTAAGTTTATCTTTTTGTAAATTCAATTTCACCAGATGAGTTAGCTGAAGCCCAGGTACCCTATAATTGTTCAGCACTAATGGCACAAGAGACAGCGGGTTTTTCGCATGTAATTGATTCTCCATTATCTAATGCAGATTTTGAGTTTTTTGTAGATGGTTCCAGATATGCTGATGAGAAGGATAATTTCCACACTGTATATGCTGTAGTCTCTGCACATGAGAATAAAAACTGAACCACTCCCTCCTCACTGCTCTGCACAGGAGGCACTCACTGAAGCGTGCAAACTGGCCTCTGGTAAGACTGCTAATATTTACACAGACTCTTGTTATGCCTTCTGCATAGCCCATGATTTTGGCCCTACATGGTGGGCCCATGATTTTCTCACCCAGCAGGTACTCCAATCAAGAACTCTGAAGCTGTGAGTGCACTTTTGGACGCTATCCTGCTACCCACTCAAGTAGGCATCATCAAGGTGGAAGCTCACATGAAGATCACAGATGAAATTACAAGAGTAGACCACAAAGCAGACAAAGCTGCCAAGCAAGCAGCAATCTAAGTACATCCTTCTACCTTCCTGCAAGTTGTTCTTACAGATGAAGCTGTTGACTACAATATACTGCTGAGCTTACAAAGACAGGCAAGCAAGGACGATCATGACCTCTGGAGGAAAAAAGATGCAGAACCTGATGATGACAGAATGTGGAGGAAAGGTAAAAGACTGTTTCTACCACGAGTGTTGTACACCATGATGGCCCAGATGGCCCATGGACCTACACGTCTATCCAAGATGCACATGAACAGCATAGTAAACACCCATTGGGTAGCACCCGGATTTACTGTTGTAGCAGCTAAACACACCCAAGCTTGCATGATTTGTGCTAGAAACAATCCAGGACAGGCTGTTAAAACACCAAGTAAGCATACACCAAGGCCACTTTACCCGTTTCAAAGACTGCAGATAGACTATATTCAACTGCCTAAGGTAGGAGTGTATGAATATGTGTTGGTGTGTGTAACGGAACTCCTCGTACCCCGACCGAGTACCTTCCCTTGATGGACGCTTCCTAGCCTGCGCTGAGGACCACAAGCACCACACCCGACACCTCAACCACCGCAGACTTCACAACCGCCGTAGCTTAACTGGAGTCCCACCGTCTTCTGTCCACCGTGGATCAGCTTCTGTCCTCCAGGACCGTGTGGGGAAGACCTCTCCTCCAGGAGAGCGTATCAGGAACAAGCTCTTAAAAGAGCTAAGTGATTAGAGCTCAGGGGAGTATGCATAGCATAGCAATCCCCAGTGTGAGTATAGCTGTCCCCTCCAATCACGAGACAAAACTACGTGTTGAGGGTCAAGAAGATCTGTTTACTTGGCACCAAAGGGCCTTCTTTTATGGAGGTTTTACACATACAGGACCGCCAACAGGATTTTGCAGAACAACCAATAAACACGTAGTATATCGTACAAACACTCCCATCAATTACACACAAACCCTCCCCTCTGTCTGTGATATAATTACTGAACACAATGGGTTAAAGTAATTATCACAGGAAGAAAAAATATACTTTTTACACATACACTGTAACTTTAAAAATATACATTCAATCTTCATATAAAATTACATATTCGAACTCAGCACACTTTAATTACAAACATATCCAAAATTCAGCCAATTCCATCCAGGGGTTAAAAAGTTAGGTGGAAGTCCTTTATGACCGACCGGTCGGTCTATTTTACACAGAAAAATGACTAAGTCCCATTTGAATGCACGAACGGGGTCGTTCGTGCATTTAGCTTAGTATAGCAGTGAGTTCAAACTGCTGAATGGGACTTAGTCTCTGTAGCTGAAAACTGAGTGTAGGAGAAGGTAAGGGTCAGCGGTGTTCGTGGAAATGTGGCTACACATACCGCTGACCTCGTTCGAATGAACAAAGATGTCGGCTGCCACGTGTTCGTTTGTCGAATGGCGGCCACTTCGACTACTTTGGCACTTCGGCTGCATCTGAAGTGCCAATTTAAAGCTGCAGAACTGCTCAAATAGAATTTAAAGGAAGAGTCTTTTAAAATCCAATCTGCTAAAATAGTCTTTAACAGGCAATATCTTCCAGGGGCCATAGTCTTAAAGGGGCATTGTTCACCAAAGTCACAATGTGCCCACAGACTGTTCTTAAAGGGCCATACACAGTCCGATAAAAGTCCATAAGCCCAAATGCCCGTTTAAAAGGGTACAATCTCCCAGGGGCCATAGTCACAGGGGAGGAGGCTGGCAAGCAAGCCTCTCCAGGACCAAGTGGCGAAGGGCACTTTGTCACAGTGTGCATTGATCTCTTTTCAGGTTGGCCTGAGGCCTACCCAGTGTTGAAAGCCACAACGAAAGTAACAACAAGTAAGCTTCTGAAGGAACTGGTATGTATATACGGGGTACCGGAAGTGATTGAAAGTGACAGAGGTAGCCATTTCACCAGGGAAATAATGCAATAAATTATAAAAGCCTTAGGGATCAGCTAGGCCTTCATACCCCTTATCACCCCTAGAGTAGTGGGAAAGTAGAAAGGGCAAATGGCACCTTAAAGAACAAGATTGCAAAAGCCATGCAAGACACAGGGAATTTTATTAATCCTGTCGCCAAAAAGGACACAATCTGAAGGAAAGAGATAACCCTTATGTAACTAGTAGCGGACTAAAAAATATTATAGCTGCTCATCGTTGTGCCTCATATGGTCAGATAACAGCAAATCATATGATTAGTGATTCACTTGATAGTAGCTGTTGTGACCGAGTGCAAAAAATAGTCTATATTTAAGAGCAAATAATTGTCCGCTATATAGTGATCACAAAGTAGCCCTCAAAACTGCAGGGATTTACATGAGAGAGGACCTTAATGCTATAGTAGGTAGTGGTAAGGATTCTAATTATACCAACAAAAAAATGAAAGGCAAAAAGGCACAATCAATTAAATAGAAGAATCATACACTTGGAACTATATATATATGGAGTTGAATAGATCCTCCTTTCTGTGCTTAATAACCTAACAAGGTAAAGTACGGATGACTAATAAACTCCTGTATAGTTCTTAATTCCTCTATAGACAATAACCCCTCGTAAGCCATAGCTAGATCTACCCAAGGGAATGGAACACTGCAGGGAACCCTGTATACAGGGCCGGCGCTACCTGTAAGGCGACCTAGGCAGCAGCCTAGGGCGCAACTTAGCAGGGGGCGCCAGAGCCCTACGACCAGAATCACCGGTGTGGCTCCTCATGCTGCGCCGCTTGAGTGCTTTAGCAAGCCTCAGGCGGTGCAGCACTGCTGTATGGAGTGCGGCCGGATTTGAGTGACCGTCAGGAGGGAAGCTCAGGGCGCGCCCTCCTGCCAGTCTTTCAATGTATCGTGGCCGGGCGGCGCAGAACGCGGGACAGGAACCTCTGTTTCCTGTACCCGGCCGCCAGCGGACTGACAGGAAGTGCTCACTCAGTGAGCGCTTCCCTTCAGTCCGCCGGCGGCTGGGTACAGGAAACAGAAGATCCTGTCCCGCGTTCCGCGCCGCCCGTCCACACTACATTGGCAGGAGGAACAAAAGAAGAGGGAAGAGGAGGGTAAGGACCACTCGGTGGGGGGGGATAAGGACCACTGGGGGAGGGGGGAATAAGGACCACTGGAGGAGGAATAAGGACCACTGGGGAGGGGATAAGGACCACTGGGGTGGGAATATGGACCACTGGGGGGAATAAGACCACCGGGGAGGGGGAGGAGTGGGAGGACCACTGGGGAGGGGGGGGAAGGACCACTGAGGGAGAGGGAAGGGGAGTAAGGACCACTGGGGAGGGTGGGAAGTAAGACCCACCGAGGAGAGGAAGGGGAGTAAGGACCACAGAGGAGAGGGGGAGTAAAGAACCACTGGGAGGGGAGTAAGGACCTGGGGGAAGCAGCGTGCAGCCAGTCCACCATAATTTGGCAGAGGGAGAACCACTAAGGGGGGGGGGGAAGAGGGGAGGGCCACCAAAGGGGGGGTAAGGAGGGAGGACCAATGCGGGAAGAGGGGGGAGGTCTACTAAGGGGTTTTGGAGAGGGAGGACCACTAAGGTGGGGAAGAGGGGAAGAACCACCAAAGGAGGGTAAGGACCACTAAGGAGAAGGGAGGAGGGTAAGGACCACTAAGAGGGTAAGGACCACTAAGGGAGGGAAGAGGCTAAGGACCACTAAGGGGTGGGGGGGAAGAGAGGAAGGACCACCAAGGAGGGAGGACCACTCAAGCAGAGGGGAGGGAAGTGCAAGGACCACTAACGGGGCACAGGGGAGAGGGTAAGGACCACTGGGGGAAGAGGGGAAGGACCACTGAGGGGGAGAGAAGGTAAAGACCACTAAGAGGGGAGAGGGGAAGAACCACTAAAGGGGAGGAGGGCAAGGACCAATAAGGGGTTTGGGAGAGAGAGGACCACTAGGGAGAGGGAGGACCACTAAGAGGGAGAGGGGGGAGTGAGAAGACCACCAAGGGGGGACTGCAGAGGGACAGGGGGCCAAGGAAGAGCACTAAGGGGGAGAGGGGGGGAACACTGAGGGACAGAAGGGAAGGGGAGATCACTAATTGACAGGAGGGAAGAGCACTATGATTTTTTTTTTTTTAAATAAAGAGCTGCTCCCCTCTCAGTCCCTATCCTACCCCACAACCCCTCTCTTTTACACTACACACATAAACAATGCATCCCCATCCCCACACACACACACATAAACATACAATGCAAACCTACTCACACACAGACACACCCGAAACACACAAAGCATCCCTTATGCTCACACAAACACTCATTCTCTTACACACAGAAACAAAATGCATCTCTTAAACACTAAATGCACCCCTTACAGACACACACTGCATTCAATTACATACACAGAAACACACCTTGCATCCCTTACACACACACACACACACCAAGAAACTTACAATGCATCCCCTCTACACTACATCCCTTACACAAATTGGTATCCCTATACACTACATTCTATAAGAACACACACACATTACATCCTCTACAATAACACATCCCCTACACACATTCACTCCATTCCCTGTGAGAGAACTCATGGGTGGGCTATGTAGGTGGATTTATGGGTGGGCATTAGAGGCATACTCATGGTCAAGCTCTGGGGGCCCAGACCTTTAGCTGCGTAAGGGGCCCCAAAAAATGGAGCTGCTTCCTGTTCATTAATTGTTGTGAGCACTGTCATAAACAGTCTCCAGAGAGCCTCTTCTACACCAGACCTGTGGAGCCAGACTGAGCCCATCATCAGCCTCTTGTCATCTGGTTGTAGGTAAGCAATCCAATATATTATTAGTGGCACTAATCTCTAATTTACCTCACATTAAATGGATACTATAGTCACCAGAAGCACTACAGCTTAATGTAGTGGTTCTGGTGTCTATAGCCTGTGCCTGTAGGCTTTTTAATGTAAACACACTGTCTTTTTAGATAAAAGACACTTTGTCCAGACTGGCGTTGGCCCATATGGCAGAGCATATGGGTGGGGCATTGTGATGTCACATGGTGGGCAGGACATATGGGGGACAGCAATTTTTTTTTGGCCTAGGGCGTCAGAACATTCTTGCACCGGCCCTGTATGAGAGTAAACCAAAAGAGAAAAGTTATACCATACTTCCCAAGTCTCCCTATTTAGGTAGGTAAATGTTTGTGAAAATTTTGATAACTGTCTTGCGGTTCCAGTCGTACATCAGACACCATTATTGATAACAATTCTGGATTGCAATGTAGGCATTAATTATATTCATTTTATCAAACACAGAAGAATAAATGGTGTGAGTTGGCTCTGTGAAAGATGAGTTGTACTATTTTATGTTTTGTTTCTTTTTTGTTTTTGATAGATTTTTGTCTGTCTGTACAGCATCTTCAGATAATACCTTTCAGGCAACGCTCCTTGTCTCTTTTCACCAGTAGCAGGTGTGGTGGGGTCTCGGGGTAGAATGGCATTATAACTAGCTGTAATGCTTGCATAAAGCCAGGAAGTGATAACATGAGCGGCCAGAGTGTCTTTGTCCCCAGGGTCTCCCTGAAAGAATGGAACACGTTTAACATGACATTCTGGAGAGTAGAAGATCATGGACTATCCTTATAACAGCTGGAAAGAACTGCATGCATATTTGGACCAGTGAGATGTTTTTCATGTCACATCTATTCATAAAGATTCTGTCTTGGTGACACATCCAAGGTAGGTGTCGTCTTATAATCACAAGAGATAAAATATGATTTAGTCCTATTTTAGTAGGCTATTGAATCAAACTGATTGAAGTTCAATGATATCTAGAAGATCTAGCTGGAGCAATAAAAGCACAAGTGATAGCAATGACCTTATTAAAGGCGATTGTTAGCAGACTGTCTGAGAGAAAGAACAGCACCATCCAAAATACCCACCTGTAATGAAATGACATAAATCTTAAAGGACAGAAAAAAAAGTTCTACTTGTACAACCTTGCTAGAAATCCCTGAACAGTTTCTCAAGCCCAACCTACAATAGAGGTTATTCTTTACCTGAGTCCAACAAGTTGGCCCCAGAGCTTCCCACTGGTGACAAACAAAGGGCCTGAGGTGTTTGTGAAGCCTCGAAGGTTCTTTGGGGAAATCTCTCCAAGGTATTGTATATAAATATTTATTGCAAGACCTAGCAGAAGCAAAAGGAGAGATATTTATTAAAAGTAAGAAAAAATGGTTATCATAAAAAAAAAAAAAGATCTATTAGTGGGTCTGCGGGCATAGGTGCACTTACATAAAAATGTGATGGCGTTGCCCTGAAGTTGTCAAATTAAAGGTTTACTGATAAAGCTTTTTCAAAGACTGACCTCAATCCTACATTTCTTTTTATTATCCTGCCATTAGATGGTTTCTCTCGCCATACCCTATGATAGACTTAGCAAGGGATGCTCTCATTACATGAGGCCAATGCCAAAACTGATGATAGTCCACTAATGAACCAACTTACTGCTTGAGTTAGAGGAACTTTGCTCACATACCAAAAAACTTAATCCCTATGGCTCTCCTCTCGCAGTGTACTTCTCTCTTCTTCCCTTATTGGTTTATTTTTCTGTTGTTGTTATTGAGTCAATTGCTTAGACATTTGCATATTTTGTGCACTGCATTTTACTAGTGCCTCTTTTGTGCAGTGTTTCAAATTGTTTTATATGTGTCACTCTCATCCATCCTGCTTCATAAAGTGTGCTGCTTTTTTTTTTTCTTTTTTACATTTCTCTCTTTTGTTTTCAAAAATTGAACTTTGAACTTGAGTACACTATACTGTTTTTTTTTAATGTCATATATTTGATGTATTATGTCTCTTAAATAAAGATTTGTTTTTAAAACCTCTCAATTTTAGAATTTGGCCAGATCTAAAATTTTGTTTTGCAATTTCACCAAAACCAAAAAGGTAGCATAAAGGAAATTTCTATACAGATGGAATCTAACAGAACACATATTTTTGGGATATTAATGCAGTTTGAACTAATTTACTAAGTGAATAGCAAAAGCAAAACACAAATGTTGGGTCGGCAGTATATGTTAACAAAATATTACATGGTAAAAAAATGCATTAAAAAAAAGTCAAAAGCAGGATTCCAACTGGGATGGACATTAAACCCAAGAGTAGCGGATACAGTTTCACTTTTCTTTTTTTCTTATTCCCCTATGTCTTCTTCACCCAGTTTGACAGTTTGTGTTTGGATACCATTATTAATCTTCGATACCCAACAGGACAGGAATACATTCCTTTTTGTATAAGGGCTTTAACTACAAAAATACTGCGCATATGGTGTTTTCCAATCTTTCCTTTAGCTGTACTAGTTGCATTCAGTTTTCAATAGGCAAAACAGGCCCATTCACTTATGTGAGAATTTTAAGAAATTAAGAAAGAAATTCAAAGTGAATTTCAAATTTAAAGGGTTACTCCAACCACCATGACAACTTCAGTGAAGAAGATTGTGCAGCGTTTCTGAAATATAATAATTTTTGTGCTAGGGACTAATTGCACCACGATCACATGTGACTTGCTGCTTAATATAAATTCTGTGCAAAAATGACATCTGTCGTCAGTGCTCACCACTCGCTGGCCACAAATGTAATGATCTTCTCCCTTGCAGGCAGTGTGCCTGCAAGGGGAAGCTTGCTCTCTACTCTACCCCTGTCTTCCTCCACGGGTGAAATCACTTAAAAAAAAAAATCCCTCTCCCCACTCCCTCCGCGACTCAAAAAGACAACTGCTCTCTGAACCAGCAAAACAGTCCAGTCAAATGCATCTCTACGAGAAGCATTTCATTGGACCTTGCTAGTGCAAGGATGACATTGGATGGAGGAGTAGAGATCAGCGCTGAATTACGGGTAAGTTTAAAACCTTTTTTGCAGTATTTTAAAAAGGTGGGACCTAGCCATGAAGGCCCAATAGGGAATAGTACGTTAAAAAATGTATCTTTTAAAAACGGTTACAGTAACCCTTTAAGACCAAAATAACAAAAAAAGTCAGCTTCCATTTAAGCTATTTTTGCTGAAAGAGGTTTCTCCAAGCATCATAACTACTACAGCCTGCTGATGCCAGGAGTACCCTGGAGCTCCCATTCGGTAGTAAGAGGCTTAACCATTTTTTTTTTATGTAAAACTGTTTAATTTAAACACAATATATAAAATTGCTCTTGTAAATGCACATTATGTTGTATAGCTGCCTGTTTAACACATTGATCTGTTAAGCACCTTGGATTTCCAATGATTTGATAAGTTTAAACAAGAGTATGCATAAGTGGGCCTCAACGCTATTACAAGCATTTCTCCTAACTAGTTGAATGTAGCCTTTAAAAATGCCAAACGAGTGATGTTACATTAACTTTCAAACCAGAAACTCAAAAACACAATGTTTAGAAACACCTATACAAATGATTGTGTTTCCTGCACTTGGCATTCTAGTCAAAGTCTTGCTATAGCATGTGAATTGCTTGATGTTCAAGTCTTAGAACAGATTTGCTTCTCTAGTCAATGTACAGCTTGAATTCACTACTGTGTATGTGAGCAGATCAATGACATACTAAGCACCAGCTGCCATCTGCAACACAGACCAGAACTGGCATGTGATGTTAAGCATTCACCCTGAGTGATAGATGGAATGATTTGAAGAAAGGAAACTGATCAGAACAAAAACCAATAAAAACAAAGGAACACAAACACAATTTAAAACCAATTTAGAGAGTTTACTAAAATCAATCCCATTCTTTATGCCCCCTTACCCCGTATTCTACGGGCAAGCTGAATGTCCTTGGGCATAATTGTAACTCTCTTGGCATGAATGGCACACAGGTTAGTGTCTTCTAATAAGCCCACCAAGTATGTCTCACTGGCTTCCTGCAGAGCACCAATGGCAGCACTCTGGAAACGCAGGTCAGTTTTAAAATCCTGTGCAATTTCTCTAACCAGACGCAGGAATGGCAGCTTCCGAATCAGAAGTTCAGTAGATTTCTGGTTAACGACGGATCTCACGGAGGGCCACAGTTCCAGGCCTGTAGCGATGTAGCTTCTTCACTCCCCCTGTGGAAGGTGGACTCTTCCTGGCTGCCTTGGTGGCAAGTTGTTTACGAGGAGCCTTCCCTCCAGTGGATTTACGGGCAGTTTGCTTTGTACGTGCCATGGTCTTTTATTGCTTCCCCGCGCGCGCTCTTTCTCTTCTTCTCGCCGACGCAACCAACCGTCTTCAGTCGCTTAACCATTTTTGTTTACCTCTTGTCTGGGTCTTACTGAGCCTCCCCTAAGGTGTAATACTTTTAGAAAAACTTCATTTGGAACTCAACTGCAGGTGAAAGAATAAATGTGATGCTCTCGCTTTAAGAAAGTTGTATTTATTGAATTTAGGTATTTTTACTTTAACAATCTTGTGCAGCAATATAACTTGAAAATAATATCCCATGAAGCAATGGTAAATCTTGTTTAGGTTGGCTTCACAGATAATAGAGTTCAGCAGAAATAAATAAAGAAGGTAAGTCCTAATTAGGATTAAAATAATACAGTCCAGTAGACTTCAAATAATGGATAAGAAAAAAGGTCATTCATGTTTTAAGGAATATTACACAGTCCTTTAGATTTCAATAGTAAATGTGAAAATAAAATGGATCATGATTTGGTAAGTATCTCACAGTATTTTAGACTCCAGTAATAATATATGAAACAACACCTGATTTAGTTACTTTCAATAGAAAAACTTTGAAGTAACAGGATCCCAGAGGACAGACATATGAATTCCCTTTTATCCTTCCAAATAACTTAAGGCATGAACCAAATATTAATCCCAGTAAATGGAGAACTTAGCTTGGTCTCCGTGGATGTTGAGAGTGGACTTCCTTTCCAGAATAGTGAGGATTAAGGTACCCTGAAGTATATTGAGGATTAGAGGAAGTCTGTTCCGAGTCTGGGAGAGGAGAAGTCCGCGTAGTCTGGACCAGGTAAGAGAGGTTTGGTACACGGATGATCAATAGAAGGAGATCCCTCGGCAATTAGCAACAAGTGGGCAACAAATTGATTGAGCAATGTGAATGCAGCCGTGGCTTCCTTTTGACTGGAAAGCGCGTGAAGTCAGACGCATGGGCGGATTTGGATCGGTGAGAACCCGGAAGTCATACAGGTAAATGAGAGAAAATAATATGGGGGAATCCTGACATAAGGCCAGCTAAATGGCATCTTTGCAGAAACAGTGCTGATCCTGTTTCTTCATTTATTGGCTAAACGTGTCAGTTTAGTTCTTTTAGACAATTAATGAATATTCACAAACATTAACATTAGGTACCCCGGAAATATCAATCTAATGGCTACTGAAGGCTTTGGGAAGTGAAGTTAAATCTTTAAAGTTTATAAATCTATAAGTTTGTCAATAAGGGGATATGAATCCCACATTTTAATAATGTAATGACAGCGTTTACCTGTACTAAAGCCACAGAGGAATCTTCCAATAAGAATCATCTCGTAAGATTTAATCATCTTGCTGAACCCAAGGCATGCAGCAGCTGTGATTCCAACCAGGTTGGTAAATATCTGACATCGTTTTCTAGGAGAGACATGCACATCATGAACAATGTGTTTCATAGTCTGCTAATTATTCAGGAAAATGGTTTTATCATTTAAAATAAAAGATTATGTGTACTACAACATTTATATGTATTAGTTTGTATTGAGCACATATAAACACCTATATTTGGTGTATTTCCTGGATTACCCTTGCTTGGTGGTTGGTGAACAACTTTAAAGGAATATTTTAAACAACAGCTTAGCAGTAGCAGTTATGTTACATTGAATGTCCTGTCATGTCTGAACTGTCATGCTTTAATGTCTTTAATGTTGTTTAGCTAGGAGGCATACAGATATATTTTTTTCTATAGTTATTTACCAACTTTAGGAGAACAAGGGAGATATAGCAAGGGAGAATATCAGAACATTTATTTTCCCCAATAAAGTGCATAGATACATGGAGACACTGAACTTTCCTCATAGAGATGCATTGATATAATGCATCTCTATGAAGAGATGCTGATTGACCAGGGCTGTGTTTGACTTGTACTGACTCTGCCCCTGATCTGCCTCCTTGACAGTGGGACTATGGGAAAGCATTGTTATTGGCTGAGATCACCACTTCTGATTATTTCAGCCAAGCAGGCAGATCAGGGGTAGAGCCAGTAGCAGCAGACTGGAATAAAGTTAATATTTGACTATATTTCGACTGATAAGGGGGCAGGTGGAGCTAGATGGTGATTTTAACAGTACAGGGTCAGGAAGACATGTTTGTGTTCCTGGCCTTATAGAGTTCCTTTAAATACTTTAATTGCTATTTTAAAATGGGATTTGCTACTACTGTTTAATAATACTCGTGTTTTATATGTTTCTTTTTTCCATACCTATCAACCTTCAACTCTTTGGCTACCCTCACACGATCGTTTTTTACTTTAACACACACAGTAATCCACATCATCCACACCTCAAAAAGTCTAACATACGCTGCTATTCATCCACTACATCTTAAACAATGGACTCAGCAGCATATTGCCCTGCGGCCATGCAATTTGTTACTCAGTTAGCTTGGCCAAAATGTTTGTTAAAAATGTTATAGGTCAAACAATTCACTCACTTCCCAAATCTTCCTGTGAGGCACCCAGATAGCAGGGCCCCCAGCAGCCCCCCAATACTGTATATAGATACTGCGGTGGACCATAGTAAGGTGACAGTTGACTGAGGAACAGTGGATCCATATCTTCTTATCCATGTCTGGTTAATAAATTCAATGACAAACTGCAAAGAAATCGGGAGAACTAGCAGGTCTGGGTGATATAGAGAAGCATATGGTCCATTATTACTCAATATTCAAAAGACAAAGTTATTCACTATATTTATGAATTGACAAAAATGCTAGAATTGAATAAATCCCAAGGACACCAAAAGTAATTGCACATAATACAGTTTTATTTATTTAATAAATGCATTTCAACAATGTGCTTATGTGCAAAACAAAAATGCAAAAACATGCAAATATATACATAACTTCATTAATGACAATAAAGTGCTTAACCATATAAACCCATATACCAACAGATACAGGATATACTGACCTAGAACGGGAGACTACATAAACCCCAATGTTTCGGCACTTGGCCTTAGGGGGAATCTCACCTCTCTAGGTCAGTACCAATTACTTTTGGTGTGCTTGGGATTTATTCAATTCTATGATTGTAATGTGCCTGGTGGGGATTCAGGTATTTCTCGTCTAGCACCCTTATTTTTCATGGCTGGATGCCTCACTAAACTAACCCATATCAGTAGAGCGTTCACTATACTATACTGTGCAAAAATGTAAAAAAATGCACCTGAGAACGGCAAGTTTAGAACTGTTAATCAGGTATATTTTTTTTTGTTTAAATGAAAACCTAAGCAAGTTCCTCAATTTGCGTACCTGGATTACATCAATAAAATGTTCAACGTAACAAAATAGCGAGGAGCACTGGATGACTTGGTCTAAAAATGTGTTTTCCATCACCCAAACCCTGCCCATAATTTTTGCAATCATATATGTATGTGTAGTTTTATGACAAGTGTATCAATTTCATTTATTTATTTTATGTTTTTGGGCTAACCAATTATTAATACAATTCTGACTTGGATATTATGGTAGATGTCTAGAATATGACTTATAAGATTAATAGGTTCTACTTACAGGTGAAGAGGAACTTGTCACTGATATATGAAAGCCAAAAGGAATTCCAGTACCAATCCCAAGCACAACAATCAATGGAATTATCCTCCAATGTTGAACCTGATTAGGAAAATAGTGTCAAGAGGAAGAAAACTAAAAGGCATTGCTCCTACTTTGGATGAACTTCGTACTTGGGAAAATAGTCCCACAACAACTCATTTGTCAAGGATTCACTCCCTTGTGTGATAATTAAGAATGATTTTCCTGGATCCAAGAGGCAAAGATTGTCAAACCTGCTAGTTAAAATATGCATAAGAGATGTTATATATGTGAAAGCATGCAGATGTTCTCTGTCTCCCTCATATTTCCATTAAACTTAAAATATTCTTTAAATGCAGACACAAGTCCTGGGCAAGCAGAGATTCCATATGGATTGGTACTTAAAGAAACATGAAAACACCTTATGTAATATCTACTCACTCCCTACAGCCCTCCACTTCTTCCTCTGTGATCTTTCAAGAATACAATACTAAGGAAATTGTACATATTGAAAACCTCCAAATTAGGAGTGACAGTCCTTATTTTGATCCAAGGTCTTTCTGTGCCTCTCCTATTCTAATGTCCATCTTTTCTAGGAGCTCCATATTGTTTGTATGTTTGAGTGAGTGCATAACAGAGCCTCAAAGAAGTAATCACTAACGTACCTTTAACTGCAATACACATGTGAGAAATAAGACACACTGTGCTTGCTCTAAATTACATTTTATTTGCATACATTGTTTTTAGTGAGCCACTAACATTTGTTTTATAAGAGCCCTGCCTCTGTCCTCACCCACACAGTCAAACCCCTAAAATTAGGGTGCCCTCTTTATCCATTTGAAATGCTGGCAGGTATGATACTTTTCTAACACATAGCAAACACAAGCTGCTATTTACTCCCAAGATTCAATGCATAAATATAGAGTACCAGATGACTATTTAATCCCTTAAAAAGGAAAGTGTTAGAGAAAAACCTATGTGTTAAAAACTAACAAACCCATATTCTTATTTTTACTTTGATTTAATCTAAACCACTTTTTAATGAAACTATCAGATAGGATTTGTCAAATAATTTTAATATGTGCAATTTTATTTTAATATGTGCAATTTTATTTTAATATGGGCATTTTATTTTTTTATCGTTATGGAAATCTTATTAATGGCAGATTCCAGATTTAGCATGCATTAAAATATGGGAGAGAAGGAGGGAAGAAAAGCGGCAAGGAAGGGAGGGAAGGAGGGGAAGGAGGGAGGGAGGGAGGGAAGAAGGGAAGGAAGGGAGTGAAAGAGGTAAGAATCCTTTGTGCTTACCAGTTCTGCAAAAAGCCCTGCCATGTAGAAGAGACAGATGAACAACTACAGAGACATGTATCCTAAATTCCACTAACCTGTAATGAGAAGAGCAGAGCAAAGGTCTAACAACTCATGGTGCTGTTTGATTTGGAATAGTGACCATTTATGTGGCTCCAGATAACTCTGCCAGTGGGCAGTGCATACTATGCTGAGAAATAGAACTCTCAGATGAACCATTAGTACATTTAAAAAGTAAAGTGTTCAACTGGATGGAACTTATTAGTGACATTGGGAGCTTTCTAATATTTGAGCATCCTAGATTAACATACTTTCTTGCAAACTGAGTAAACACTTAGTATTTGTGTGGGGATAGTGGAGGGTCAGTAAAAGCTTGCACTCCTGGACCATAATAACAGTCCATGGCAAGTCCAGGGCAAACTGAGTTAGGGCTGGGAGGCCCAGGTTACTGAGCATGGAGCCCTGAGAAGCACATACATTACAAACTGTGGTGGTTCTTCTATGCAATTGATTACAATATGGTAGGTTAGTACAAAAGGACTAATTCAAAAGACTCAGAAAATGATCAAGGCACTCCAACAGTTTCCAATTCTTAAGGCAATTTATTTGGACCAGGAACTACAAAGCAACAGGGCTTTTTTCAATTCAAAAGACTCATCAGTGCAAGAAATAAAGTGTTTGAGCAGCATGTAGACAGTACTCGCCATATCTACAATTCAGACATTGAGCAAGGTGAAAGTATATTATGAACAAAGTGAAATTACACACTAAAGGGTTAATGCACTAATGTCAGGCAAGATAGTGGTTTGCAGTATACGTAAGAGAAATAAATGATACTGCATGTGATGTTATTGTTTATAAATTTATATGCAATTGGCAAAAATGTTATGGTCTGTTCCCCTCCCCCCTTGTTTTTCTTTTCTGTATCCTATGTATTTGATTGTTTTTTGGGGTCATATCTTTAATGACCGATGTAATCAATATAAAAATTTAACTAAAAACAAGATAAAATAAAAAAAATGAACTAATGTCAGTAAAATAGTTTATTGCATTTTTCACTAATTTGTATTCTTTACATATGTTTTTCAAAGAGCAACATAATCCACTAACAGCAAATCGTACAAGGCGCTTGTCCTCATTAAAGGGACACTCTATGAACTTAAATAATGTCATCTTATTGATGGTTATAGTCCCTGAAGTCAGCTGATGATGTCCATTGAGTGTTACACAATGTGAATGTACCTGGATCACTATTATGAATTGGTGTCATTAAGGTATAGTGCAGTCTCCTTCTTAGTCATAAAAACAGTTTCAAATATTTGATTTCAAATATTTGATTGGATTTTACAGTAAGATATCACTATCATGGAGGAAAATTCTCATCACGTCTGACCTTTACATATTTTTCCATGCTAATTTTTTTTTTCTATAATCCGTAGTACTCTGACCATTGTATTAGTAAATAACCAAACAGTAATGACATGAATTAAGGGGACAGTGCTCTAATGTCCTATACTATTTTAAGTTTATTTCACTGTAGTTTGTTTAATATGTAAAACCTTATGTTATGAAGCGGGGTTGATTTCTTTTTGATGCAATAGCATAATGTGACTCCTCCTACTAATGTGATTTTCCAAATCCATATAAATAAACAGGTAGTCACGCTTTCTGATTGGTGTTAGTCTTCAGCAGACAAATAAACCATACTGTTGGGAAGATGGACCGAGTTATGTAAGCTCCAGTAGAGTGCACAGAATACAAGAGACAAAAATACACCTAAAACCTTTAGAAATTGGTAAAATAACTGTAGAATCAAATGCTTGTTTCCTCTTTTTTTGTAATCAGATAAAAGACACAGTAGGTTTGGTGGGATATGTTTATATAAAAATACAATATTCATACTTTACAAACTAAACATGTATTTTAGAACGTTTAGGATAGATTAAGTAAACAACTTTTTATAAAGTCAGATGCTATGTTCTAACATCTCAATAAAAAATTTGATTGACAAAACCCCCCACAAAATTTTATAAATATCATGACAAATTCCCATTAGAAAACACACTCAAAATAACACATAATCTAGTACTTAAAACAGTTGCTCCAAGACTTGGCAGTCCAAGATTTAAACTACAGTCTCTGCATTACAATATAAAAGGCAATGTATAAAGTCCTAGGAGTACTGCACACAAGTAAAAAGTACTTTGAAGTCTTGTGGAGGGTGATCCACGGTCCACAAGCAATAGCACAGGCGTCACAATGTAGGGTGAAGGTAGAGGTATTTTATTGAAGATCAAAGGCCAAAAGATACAACGTTTCGGCCTTTACATGATTAAGACCTAAAGGCCGAAACGTATCTGTTTGTCCTTTGATCTTCAATAAAATACCTCTACTCCTACCCTACATTGTGACACCTGTGAATTTTTACATTATAAAAAGGCATCTGTACAATAGTTTACAGAGAAGTGTATAAAGTCCTGTTTTACTGTTCAACTGCTATGTTGCACAAGCATGACAACGTTTCGGCCTTTACATGATTAAGACCTAAAGGCCGAAACGTATCTGTTTGTCCTTTGATCTTCAATAAAATACCTCTACTCCTACCCTACATTGTGACACCTGTGAATTTTTACATTATAAAAAGGCATCTGTACAATAGTTTACAGAGAAGTGTATAAAGTCCTGTTTTACTGTTCAACTGCTATGTTGCACAAGCATGGGAAAACTCTATAATCTTAAAGTTGAGTGTCATAGATAGGAATGTGATTCTTCTCCCTCGTGTTGAGGTGGTTAAAGGATTCCAGAATCTCAATGATGCTTTTATCCTTGGTCTCTGGCAACATCAGGAGCGTGAACACAGTCATGAAAAAGCAGTAAAGTAAGAAGAAAATAAAGCAGAAGGGCCCCAATGCTTCCTGTGAAAAACAAAACAAAAAAGTATAACAGATAAGCAAAACTTCTGGGACACTACAGGTTTGGTGAATTCAGGATCAGAATCTGTTGCTTAATATGAAGTATGTAACCACCAATGTTTCACACTAAATTTAGAGCCTTCAAAAAATAATCGTAGGAATACAGATATCACAGTTTATTACCAGGAATACTGGTCTTTAAAAAATTATTTACAGGGTTATTCAGTAAAGTGTAAATTCAAAGTGAATTTAAAATTTTAGGTCACAATAGCAGAACTCTGAGATTTACCCAGGTCAGCAATGCTTGCAGTTCACCTATTTAGGACTAAAATATTAAATACACTGCAGATTCACTTTTATGAAAATTTTTTATTTAACCCTGTAGATACCACCTGGGGGTATAACCTAGCTAACTTCACCTACGGTGTCTAAGATAGAAGACAAATGTAAAAGTTAAATCATAGCAATTTTCAATGACTTTCTCACATTTAATTATTTTCCCACTAATTGACAACACTAATATCTGAAGTTCTACATTTTCCAGGACCAATATGCAGTGACCTACAGGAGATGAAAAGAGCCAGTAATCCTGTGCATAGAGGGACGCAAGATTCAAATCCACCCCTGATTAGTGCTGCAGAATGCTTGCGTTAATGCTGCCCCATTCTATGCAGGCAGTACTGATTGAAAGAATCCAAAACCTGTTTCAGAAACATCTCACATAGTGCGGCCCGCTGGTCATTACTGACAGCTCCCAGAGTAGCAGCATTTTATATTAGGCATATGTACTTATACTTCGTATAACTCTGCTTCCTCCCGCACTGTGAAGAGTCCAAGACTCACCTCGATGAATGGGAAAACCAGTGCCAGGACGAACAACCCAATCCAGTTCATTATTCCAATTAGGCTGTATGCGGCTGGTCTGTATGACTGAATAAACAACTCAGTGGGAAGGACACAAGAGACTCCACCTAAACAAAGAGACATATGCATATTTATTTACATGTATAAGCCTGATATTAATGCTTAGGCACCAAATGCCAGATTGTATAGACATTTTAATGATTACATTTTGTGTCACTGAAAAGGAAACTTATATTAATGTGTAAATATTGCTATGTTGTTCTATTGTTTACATTCATTTTTCA
This sequence comes from Pelobates cultripes, assembly GCA_933207985.1. NCBI lineage: Eukaryota > Metazoa > Chordata > Amphibia > Anura > Pelobatidae > Pelobates > Pelobates cultripes. The sequence goes on from OW240916.1 coordinate 199,313,691, forward strand.
CTGATCAGAACCTGAAGCCTGGGACGTTGGACCCAGGTTACAAAGTGCCCATCTGCCTTGCTCTCTTTATGGACACGTTGTTTACTGGTATAGACACTAGAGTAAAGAAGATCTATACTCTTGTTCCCTTGTAAGTCATACTGCAACAATTGAACAGAATGACACTAGGTAATGCCATCACATAATACTATATGGAGGAAACTGGGGCAATTCAAACGAGCAGGAGAATGAGAATGCATCTAAACTAGAGTCTTGAAAACTGTATTGGAAACATGTATTGGAAACATGTAGTGGTCATGTTGGCAGGAGTGCTATGTCATTATTCCAGAGTAAATAGTCATCCGGGAACATGATTTAGCAAAAGCAAAATGGTGAAGTTTCTATTCCACATTAGTGTCATCAATCCTATCCTTGTTTTGACAAATTTCATTGGGTGAGACAATCAGGTTACACTTTAAGCCAAATAATTTAATCCAATTATAGTCGAATGTGATGCAGACTCTGCTTTAGTTATAGCAAATATAAGGACCAAAATAACTGCTAAACCGTTCAAAAATGGTTTGACTACTTACTGTGGGACAATGCCAGTGGACTCCTGGTACAATTACTTCTAGAGAGGGTGCCCTACGCCGCAAAAAAGTAAAATTACATATCTTCAGGTACTTACCAGGTCCCAAACCAAAGCTGAATGTGAAGATGAAGATAAGCATGGAAGATCCATAAGGAAGCCAACTATAATTTTCCTGTGGGTGTAAAATGTATAGAGATTAAGCGTGATGACTAAAACATTCCTTTCTCTATAGTAAACAGGTAGCACATAACTGATAACACAGTTCATATGATAATTACCTGCAGTGAGAGAGTTGTAGTTAGCAAAGCAAGGGTCAATGTCAAGACCCCATAATTCATCCACAGTAGGACCTTCCTGCCAAGACAGTCAATGACAGACCCCTACACAGCACAAGGAGGGAGCCCAGGAGAAGCAGTTCCATGCAGGTGGGATAAATAATCAGTTATAAACAGGTATGTAATAAAATAGCAAACATCAGAACAGGAACACAAAGTTTATGAAAATACAATCAATCCAAAATCTATGTCCCCAGAATAAGTGTATGTCAATTTTCTTTCCTATCTAGCCTTTACTCTATATCAGCGACACAGAGATACGGAAATACAAATATGTGGGAAAAGCTGCCCACTGCCATTCCTTGCAGCGACCATCCAAAAACGGTCATTGCCAACAGAAGTATAGACTAAATATATAAATACTGACGGATTCATTTTAACATCTAGGTTTATTAAACCGTGAATAAGAAAATCAATGTTAAACGTTTTCAAGGGCTAAACAGAACCGCGTTGCCTTCCTTTCAATTGCTAAGCATTTAAGTATAATGGTGCAATAATAAAAAACAAAACATTTTTTTCTATAAATGATTTTGGAATATTAAAGACTGTGGAGACAAATGGTTCAAAGCACATACTTAAACTGGGTCGCTTATTGTAAAGAAGATAAATGAGAAGATGAAACACCATGACAGATACTTACACACAGTATTGTTGTGAGAATTTCAGTTAAGCCGATGCCCAAGGACACATAAGGAATCTGACTTTCTCGTATACCTGCATTCTGGAAAACGTCATATGCGTAGAAATAAACCTGGAAGTGGCAGAAATGTGTGGCGATTAGCATGAGCTGCATTTTCCCCAAAAAAGAGCAAAGGATGGGGATATTCTGAGCTAAACTCCACTTTCAAATATGTGTATGTGTTTTTTGACATATTAAATATTTTTCCTTACCAGGAATGTGGAATATATATGCTCGGAACATGTAGTTTTGTGTGCAGGACAAGCTGTTTCTTTTCTCCTAAGCCCTGCCACAGGCATGTAGTAGGACTGATTCAAAGAGAACAGGGCCAGGACAGGTAGAATGTTGTCTGCACTTCCTTAGGAGCAGTCCAAGGTTATCGTTTCTTATCAGTATGCCACTCAATAATGAGTCAGAGCACAGCCGCCCATATTTACACCTGCATTCTAACTCAATGAATATCGTACCAGAAGGGAGCGATTAATGTGGTCTTCACCAGCTAGAGTTGCAGAACACATTATCCCACACAGGGACAGTGTTCCCCTTAATTAGTGAATAGGTACTGGAAATACCAAGGAAAAGTCACTACTGCTCATTCAAATAGTGCAAAATCTTTATTAGCAATTACAGAGCTCTACGCGTTTCGTGCACAAGGCACTTTGTTAAGACCAGATTTGGTCTTGACAAATTGCTATGCGCTCAAAGCACGTGTGTCCTAGTCTTTCTAACTTAAATTATTTTGTGAACCAGGACAAGTAGATTGGGCTGTCACTTTAGTCCCTTGGACAAGTAGATTCTTTTTATATTGGCACACCCCTGTCTATATTTAATCCTATTCATGTTCTGTACTATATCATTTCATTTCCAGTCAGATCAATGGGAGAGGAGGTTACACATCAGAAATATGAAGCCCTGGTTTTGGTCCATCATTCTCATGGATCTCCCTAATATGCATACATAAAAATATGTTTTCTGTAAGTCTTTGGTTTTCAGGGGAAATATAGCTCTTATTCACATTGTCATTAGTTATGTAGTCAAGACAGTGAAGGACTCTGAAATCATAATAAGTAAAATTTAACGATCACTCTAACACAGTTATTCACTATTCATTTTTGTCTCCGTTTTTTTATATGGATTTAATATGTAAAAATGTAGAATCTAGTGAATAACTCTGCAAACAACATCAGAACTTTGCATAATTACAAAAGTGATGGTACATAAAACACCCTGAACTAACTTTCAGTTTCAAAATAATAAAGAAATTGTTACTTACATAGATAGCTGCAGCTCTAAAATAACCCCTCAGAGTTGTCAAGTTGACAAAATATTCAGTTCTGAGCGGTTTTGATTGATTTTGTCCAATTAGTGCGTGCGGCACACACATGTCGCATGTACAACTTCGACAAAGTCTGCAGCTGTGATGATTTTTGCACATGGCCTGGTTCAACGAGGCTATGAGTACACTAAGTGCAGGAAACCTTTAAGCATGTAACTTTTATATTATTTTTTTTTTAATAATTTTTTTTTTTTTTTATGTAAAATTGTTGGTCCTTTTTACATCATATATTTCCTTAAAATACAAAAGTAAGAATGGTACATATAAGACTCTCTTCTCAATTGATATAAATCAATCTATATGAATTGCATAACTGGTCTTAAAGATCTTTTAATTAGGAGGGGAAAAAATACTTGAACGTTACCGCATTGATCCCGATGAGCTGTATTCCCCCACAGGTTAGCACCATCATGATCATTTGCCACCGTACAGAGCGATCAGACAGGAGATCCTTCATGCCTTTTATCTGGTTTCCTTCCATTGCCATCTTCTCCTTTAACATTTCTTTCACCTCCAGACTGTGATCTCCTGGACCCCACAATTGCTGCATAGCTGAAAAAAACACCATATTGTTTTCGCAGCATGCTCAATTTCAAAGACAGCTAAAAGCATTAGTCCCCACATACCATGAAAAACAGTGAGATTCTGACACAGTCAAACTCATTTTTGATATGGGGGTGACAACGCAACTTTAAGGATTAAATTTAACAGTAACAACAACAAAAAATATATATTTTAATGTCCTCCTAAATAGCATGTGCAAAACAAGTACTGTATAGCTCTTAATCCATTATAATCTTGCCTTATCTGAGAAAGCCAACTCTCAATGTTTGTATTATACTGAAATATATGACAGAACAGTGAAGTGTATATTATGGAAAAATAATATTGTTGAGGATTTTTTTTTTGTGTACCCCCTCGATATGGTATTATTTTCCCCTAACGCATGTTTCAATGTTACGCAGCCATCATATTGCTGGGAACTGGGCAGTATAGTTTTTCCTCGTTCTACACCCCAGCATGTTGCCCATTATAAAAGCGCAGGTGCCATCTTCCTCGGTATTTATACGTGGCAGGCAGATTTCCTAACTGTAAATCAACAGTATTGCCATGTCTAGTTGCCAGGCAGACAGCATTTAAGCTCTGCCCAGACATGCCAGTGTGAGAGCTACTTAGCCATGGTGTTCACACCACCAGGGCCATGCAAAGCATAGCTCACCAGGCAAGTGCCTTGCTTGCCTAAGCCAAACAGAGGGCCTGGCATACAAGTATATATACAAAACACAAGCAATTGGTTTAAAGGTATAATCTCTTACCTTTCAGACAACCATCCGTATCGCCTTTGTCAATAAGGAGGTAACGTGGAGATTCAGGGAAGAAGGGCAGTGTTGCTAACTGAATGAGTGCAGGGATGGCACTAACTGCCATAAGATAAGGCCATAGTTCCTCTGAGCCCATGAATTCCCTAAAATGAAAATAGAATGTAAACTGACAGAATAGAGAGTCATGGATCTGCTTTACAAAGAACAGAAGATAAAGGAAAAAAAGCACCACATATCTTGTCACATAGAACAGCAAATAAATAAGTTAAAAAAAACAAGTGGACCAACCAATCAATGTGTTCTTTATTGTTGTCATACTGAAATGCTAGTGAATTTTTGTAGTCTGTACAGTCTAAAACAGGGTTGTCCAAACTTAGCCAAAAACAGGATTTCAAAGGGGGAAAATAAACAAAAAGAAAAATTGAACTCCCTTTTTTTTCATATACTGCTTTTTTCTCACAACAAATATGTTTAAAAAAAAAAAAAAAAACTTAACAAAAGAAACAAAAGAAACCCAAACCAAAAAACCCCCCACAAAACATTGTAAATAAAAAGAGAAAATACTAAACTACTACACTGGGAGGTAAATTGGAATGTTTGTTGTTTATCATCATTGCCCATGATATCTTTAGCATATTAACCTCTTAGTTTAATTCTCATATTTTCACCATTTAAAATGTATTGACTAAATGAGCCAAAATAATCGTATTTACCCAATAATTTCAAAGCGTAACTGCCCTTACTATAAGCAAAAAGTAGCTAGTATTAAAAAATTAAATATAATATTCTATGAATTCCTATATGTTAACATAATAGCCAACATGATGGGGGAATTTTAAATCTTACGCCAAAACAGATTCATTTGAATAATTCTCCATCACAACAATGTTTACTTGGTTTGGCCATTTCATTCTAACGTGAGCAATGCCTTAGTAAATCACATAGATGGAGAGGGAGATACACAGTCTGAAAGGATACGAGCTGACTTTATCTGTAAGGCATACAGTAAGGAGGTCTATTTTCAATTACCTGAGTCCTATGACGAAACCCATCAATTTTCCAAGAGCAATAAAGAAAGACACAGTTACAGTAATCATCCCACGTAGTCTCTGGGGGGCACACTCCCCTATGTACATTGTATGGAGATTCAGGCTGACACCTGAAAAACATGAAGATCAGGAAGTATTACTTTACTGAGAGGGTAGTGGATGCATGGAATAGCCTTCCAGCTGAAGTGGAAAAGGTTAACACAGTAAAGGAGTTTAAGCATGCATGGGATATGCATAAGACTATCCTAACTATAAGATAAGGCCAGGGACTAATGAAACTATTTAGAAAATTGGGCAGACTAGATGGGCCGAATGGTTCTTATCTGCCGTCACATTCTATGTTTCTATGATTCTATGTAAGATATGAAGTGACTTACACAGCAGATTATAAATCAATACACCAGTCTCCAGATTTTCATTCTAACTACAAGACAACAACAATACATGTCTCAAATGATCCCTGCAATATGATTATTAACTAATTTTTATCTCAAACTAAATGCACCTGCAGCAAATCAGTTTGTATTTATTTCATATCGCACCTGCTTTATAAGGACATGAAATTCATTTATAAAATATTTTACCAGGATGGATACATTGAGATTTCTCTCGTTTTCAAGTATGTCCTGTGTACACAAAACATTGCATTGATACAATAGGGTACAATATTACAAATACAATATACAAACAATATATGTATACACACACATGTATAACTTTAACACATAACAGGTAATAAGTATATTTAACCATGACAGGTGCATTCTGTGCTGAGGTATATTGCCATAGATCTCTTAAAAGATTTTAGATTGAATGAAGATTTGACTGTGTCCCTGAGGTTATTCCAGAATCGCGGTGCTCTGCAGGAAAATGAGGATCGAGCCACTTTATTTTTGAATTGTGGTATGCAAAATATCATGCTAGTACTGGATCGAAGGTTATAGGAGGTGGGAACAGCTGGGGAGAGCATTCTACTCAGGTAGGGTGGGAGCTTCCCAGAAATGCTATTATGCACAATTACTTAGGGCTTCTGATATTAGTAAGTAGAAAGCTGCATATTGCAGTTACATTCTATAAATTATATATATATATATATATATATATTAAGTCTCTCTCTCTCAATAAATATATATAGACTTAATAACTTAATTGTAAAAAGCCATTGCATAACTTAACTTCTCTCTACGGCAGATCCAGAGATCATGTAACATGTAGTCATGAACTCTTTCTAATGTGACAGTTAAATAAAGGTAAATAAATTTAGCATGTAACATCATATTTTTCTGAGATGAAAACAAGTATTAAAGTAACATGTTTTGTATATCTTTTGTCTTCGAGTGGTAGCTGGTAAAGTTTAAAGACGGTGGGGGCACTGCGGCCCTGCCCCGTTGGTCTCTACCAAAATAACCCCATAAGATGCTGTGCTGTGTTAAAAAGCAACTGCATTTCTAGTCATCAATAAAGGGGAAAATGAAAACTGCAGATATAGTCACGGCAGACACATGCTTTCTCTAACACACTTATCAAAAGTCCATAAAATGCCAATAGATTTGATTTTTTGCAACAAAAATTGGGACGGAAGCTCTGCCCCGTCTGTACTTATGGACCCTCCTTCACTGACTACTAACAACATTTTAGAGAATGGCAGACTAAAGGAAGATAAATCATGAGAAGTTTACTAACCCCAAACCACTTTCCCTGAAAAAGGGTAAACCTCAAATTGAACACTGTTAAAGGGACACTATAGGCACCCAGATTACTTCATTTCATTGAAATGGTCTGGGTGCAATGTCCTTGTCCCACTTAGTCCTGCAATGTAAATCATTGCAATTTATGAGAAACTAAAAGTGCCTCTGATGGCTGTCTACTAGACAGCCACTAGAGGCGCTGCAGGAGTTTACCGTTCTCTGAGTCCCCTAAACAACGCTGGATGTCCTCACACTCTGCATGAGGACATCCAACGTCAGTGAAATCCCCATAGAAAGCATTGATTCAATGCTTTCTTTTGGCTAGGGCCTAACACTTGTGCAGCACTCCCTGCGCATAAGCGCCAACCCAGCGACAAGAGAGATCTGCCCTCTGTTCGGTGAGTAAATAAAGGATTTTTATCCCTTTATGCCTGGTAGGAGGGGCAAGAGGAGGTGGGGGACCAGAAGGCACCATAGTGTTAGATTTACAGATTTGTATTCCTAACACTATAGATTCCCTTTAAGTTTCATAGCTTAGATCTAGACTGCACTAGATTTTTGCACTCCATTTCGCAATTCATCATGATTCATCTGAATTTTTTTAATTTATTTTTTATTCTTTCTTTTTTCAGTGCATGAATAAACAAAACAGGCCTGTAATGCCCCAACAGCATATACAAGCGACATTGTGTACAGATGTTAACATTTAAGTGGCATTTGATTGTAAAGCACTACATTTTTATATGGTGTAGCTTTATGCTTTTTGTGGAGTCTGAGGCAAGACAAACAGCGGTGGACCAGCAGGTATATATACTAATACAGTTGTCTATAAATTTAACCTGCGGGTTGTTTGCGACACGTCGTGCTGGGCAACTTAGGTACCTGCCTTATGCGAGTTTCTACTAAGGAGTGCTGCTCTGTGGTGCCATATATTGGAGTAGTGTCGGCTTTGTTATGAGCAAAGTGAGGCGTTAAGGCTAGCTTGTAGAAAATTGTCAGGTCTGTAATTAGGGGGACAGATAAGTGAGTGGCTGGGCTGGTTAAAGATCAGACAGCTCGGGGTAAATTTGGCCAGTTGGCTATTCTGTGCTGGAGGGGTTCACGGGTGCAACAGCCTTGGCCACGGTTTTAGAGTACATTTAAGATTAATGCCCCCATGTTTCACTAGATTGTGCTCTCAATGAAAGGGGGAGGGAGGTCCTATCTAGTTTTCGAAGCGATGCGTGGGTATTTCCAAATCATTTGACAGCATCTTTGTGTAAAAATAACCAATCGCACCTATACTCTTATTGTTAAATAAACATAAGAAAAGTAAACATATACATAGATAAATTTTGGAGGCAGAGGGCGAGAGGGCTTTGGCCTCAGGTGGTGACAATGGCATAAGTGTCCGAGAGGGTCATTTGTGGCGTGAACAATTGGACGTTCGCTGGATCCCATCTGGGGTTCTCTGCAATCCCGCAGTGTCCAAGTTGTAGCATAGAGTCCTCTAGTAGACCCAAGGTTCCCAGGAGCATCTTTGCTTCTTGCAGGCCGTGTACCGCGTGGGTGGTCTCTCTTTGCTGAATCTGTGGGACTGTGGCAAGCGTCATCGGTATTGCAGGCTGTTGGCTCGGAGTAGAGTAGTAAATGGCTGCATAGATATGCGCCATATTAGTTTCTCCAGAGAGATCCTGGTAGAATGCGAGTGTCAAGTTTGCGAATATGAACGGGGCTCTACCCCTTAGTGCAGCCTGGACCACCATCTTATCGGCCATGTTGTGCAATCGCACCACTAAGTCCCTAGGTGCTGATGTCGGACCCCGTCGAAGGTGAGGTTCTTGGCCTGTTTGGGCGCCAGCAGGACCCCCACCATCTGTCTCTGTAAGTGTGGGAGTTCCGCCACAGGAGTTTCCTCCTGTATACCCCATAGCTTTAAATTTATTCTGCGTCGTGTATTCTCTAGGTTGTCAAAGCGCTGGTCAGTGAGTGCCTGCTGTCTCTTTAGTGCTTGTACTTCCAGCTGAAGCTCTGCCATCAAAACAGCTTGCTTCTCTGTGGCGGTTTTGACCTCTTCCAGGCAGCCTACCAGACTCGTCAGGTCGGAGCAAAGTTGGGCTACATCTGACTGGAGGGTTTTTTGGAGGGCTCCCAACATCTATTTCAGAATCCCTGCTGTCACTGGGGCAGAGTCTCCCCTCTCAGAGACTAAAACCGGCTGCATCGGTGTGCAACCCCAGGCTCCTACTGTCTAGGGACAGATCCTCAGAGGAATCGGAGAAGTCCTCGAGGTCAACGGCCATCTTGGCCCCATAGGCGCCCTGAGCCCGTCTGAACAAATCTCTGATATGCATACCCGGGCTTGTCTGCTTTTTTGGTCTGGTGTGTGATTGCTGTAGTTTCCAGGCTCGGGAATCAATATATCTCTTGGTTGAAGTGGACCAACCGCATTCTTGCTCGGTCAACCGCTTAGCTCCGCCCCTTGATTCATATGAATTTTGGGCGATCAGCGAGTCAGCTGATTACTAAATAAATTACACAAGGAATGAATGGTTGATGCTAAAAAAGATGATTGAGGGTTAGGGGACAGCCAATACCTGTTGCTTTTATTCACAGATCAAGTGAGAAGTGACCAAAGTGGGAAAAAAGGAGGAGGAGTAAAAAATAATTATAAACAATATTGATATATTGATATATTATATATTATTTAATTAATAAATATATAATACATAAACATGGGAAAAAATTTACTGCTTCTCCTTTTTCCCCATATTGGCTACTTCTTTTCACTTGATCTGTGGCACAAAAATGCACTTATCGGTGCATCAGTCTACACTAAAAAGTGCATTTTGGTGACATTTTGCTTTGTCTGAACTGTCTTTACTGAAACGATTGCATAGACGAAATTCATATGAGTCTAGTCCTCAGAACTGGCATAACTCCCTAGCACTGGGTTACAATTAAGCTGTTGTAGTTGAAATGCCCCCCTTCATACCTTTTAGATATTGTAAAAAATCAGTTGCATTCAATGTAAATGTGATTCCTAAAAGTTGAAACACAGGGCTGCCAAACAAGTATTAGAAAGGGCTTTTATGTCTTTTTAAATTTCCATGTAGTTAATAAATAGAGGCATTAGAGTACACCACAGTTAATGAACAATTACATGTTAAAGAGCTTTTTCAGGACATATCTGTTTTTAGTTTTATGTGCATATTATACTATGAGATAGATAGATAGTGTTGACACACTTACCATACTATGTAAACACACAGTAGGCTTTTCATATGCAAATTGGCAGTGCAGTTTTTACTGTAGGGTGCATTTACAACTCCAAGGACTGAAGAATTAAAACCATTAGCTTACCCCTCAAAGCAATGTAAAATATGTTCTAAATGGTGTACCTGCATTGATGCCATAACATAATCGTCCTAATATAATCATCTCAAAAGAATGGGCGGTCTGGCTCATTCCCATCAGAAGAGCACCCAGCAGAGCAGCCAAGTTGTTGTAAAGCTGAGTCTTTTTTCTAAAAGAAAAAAAATGAAAGTATTAGAAAAGAATAAATATCTTCTGGCTCACATCCAGCCAAGCACACAAATTATGGTGTTGTATATTTCATGGCTCACATTACTACCCAACACTTCAATACATAATAAGTTAATACCTTCCAAATGTGACTGAGAGGTGTCCAACTGCCAGAGCCCCTAGCAAGCCTCCAATGCTATACACAGACACAATGAAGGACCACAACAGTAAGACTGTGTCCGGCTGAAGGGATGATCCGTAACGATGTTGCCAGGTGCCATTGATGAATGTTTGAATATACTGGAATGAGGAAGACAATAAAACAATAAAAATCATATAGTGTATATATAGAAAACATTTGACAATGTGTGCAGCTCACTCCAACATTTAAAGGCCTGTTATGTAAGACTATGAAACATTTTGCTGTCCAAAGTCAATATATAACTAGATAATTTTTTTTTAAATAAATGATTCATCCTTTCAATACATAAAAATAGCTGTGTACTGACTAAAATCACATATCCAAATATTACTGTGAGGCCACTAGCAAAAAAGCATACGTGCACACAAACACACTGAAGTGGGAACACAAACACATACTCTCTTTTTAGATGAGAATAGTACATATAGGCCTCGGTGTGATATTGTTGTGTAAGCTCTTAAAATTATTTAATATTTTGTACACTTTAAAATAAAATATATCAATATATATATATATATTTTTTTTACATCAAAATATAGATCCAAAAAAAGTCAAAATGTAGATGCGTTAGATAAATTGTCCAATTTGACTATTGTCAGGAAAAAAAGAGGTGCTTTAGATCATTTTGAACAAAGATAGACAAAAAGAATAACTTACTTTGGCAGGAGCATTGATGAGTGAGATGTGTAACCCATACTGGAAGGTACCCCCAGTACCCAGAATCAGTGTTAATAAAGCAAGATTCAGAGTGAGCCCCTGAAAACAAAGCATATAACAGATACAAATGAAAGCAGGAAGAACACAAAAGCCTCAATGTAACATTGGGGGACTATTACTAAGGGAATTGCAAAATTTACACAATAAAATAGGCGAGTTGGAGAATGTTTCAATTGGACTTTTTTAGTTTAAATTTTTTAATTCTCAACATTTGCCAGTCTGCTGAAAAAAAAACCCTAAGCCTTGATAAATAGACATTTTCGCACATGGCAGATACGAATGAATGGAAGTCACATTGAGTCCCTGTAACATGAAGGAATATTTGCTAAACATGATAAAAAACTGTATATTTAAGGGTTCTGCAAAATGTATACCAAAACAGGTGAGTTGGAAAAATAGGTAAGTTTTTTTAAGTTAGGTTGTTGGAGTCAGTTTTCCAATTTGGCTTATCTTAATTTTTGTTTTACAAAAATTTGCAATACTCCTGTTAATTCTCAACAATTACCTGTTTAGGGAATACAACTCAAAGTCCCTTTATAAATATTTCCTACATATTTTGGAGAGTATAAAACATGTAAACTATATAAACAACACACCACAAACACAAATAATAATAATAATTTTAAAAAAAATGGTAAATCACCTTATGCAAGACCAGTGGTCTTCTTTAATTGCAAGCTTGCAAGAAATGCATCATACAGAGAAGCAAGGACTTCAATGCAAAGTCCTACATGATACATTTCCCAAGCAAGCCAATTGAAAACATCTAGTTATTCCACTAATGCCATACATAATAGATATTGCATTATAGACTGCTATAAACATTGCAAAATATTTCTAAACCTGTTGAGTATAGTAGTAAGAATTTAACTGTACAAAATAATAATTTATCTCTTCAGGTTTGGCATTCAATATTTAACAAGAATTCAAATTCTCAGGATAAATATTTGTCGAAAAGCATGTGATAAAATTGTTCACAGTGAAGTGAAACTATCCCTGATCTGTGAAATGAAGAAAAAAAATCAACCTACCGCAGTGTCACTGTCAGCCTTAGAGTTCATGATAAGACAACAACAATGTGCAAGTCAACTGAAGACCTAGAAGTCTATGTTTTTTAATCCAATGCTTGGGATCCAAATCCCACCCCTTGCAAATCCCTAACTCCTGGCTTCTCATTAGCTGCAAACTTCATTTAAACATAAAAAGACACTACTTTAACATTCAATGATTACTTCTTTCAATGCATTATTCCAAATGCAAACTTTGTCTTCATTCAAGTAACTTTATCATCTGACTGTCTTTTTTTAACAGTAGCCTATAAAAAGAACTGTAAATGTGTGTTGTTGATTATCATATACATATCATTGGCTCCACCTTTCCATTATCCCTTTTCTAATTCAAATGTAATGTTGATAAGAGTTTATCGCAATGATAGGATAGCAAAATATTGTAAGACTGTCCCTTTAGAGCTTTTCATAAAGATAGAATTGTCGTGAAAAACTAATTTAGACTACACTGCAAGTTCTATAATATACTTGCACATTTAAAAGATCCCCTAATACAAACTTATTGCTGATTTGGCTATATTAAGTTTCAGTTTTGGCTCCTGGAGGCTTCATCTGAAAAATGTGAAGACATCCAAAGTCCATAACATGGAGGTGTTGAGGAAGGAGAGTTTTAGGTATTTCTGCCACTTCTTTGCCATCTCAGAATCACTTCGGAAGTGGCAGAACAAATTATGAAATTTGCACTAAACATAGCTGAAGAAATTAGTTGATGCTCCTGGGAAAGTTTGCATGTTTAACCTTACTAATATCAATAATGTGACATAAACAGAGATATGTGCTTTTTCAAAGCCAGTTGCGATAGTCTGTAAATCAGTGGTTACCAACCCAGTCCTCAAGTGCCCCCTAGTAGTCCAGGATTTAGGGATTACCCTGTTGTGTCTAAAGTGTTTTTTTTCCTTAGACACAACTAGTTAATCCCCAAATCCTGGACTGGTAGGGGGTACTTGAGGACTTGGTTGGGAACCACTGTTATAAATGAATGAATGGTAAATATTTTTTCCAAGTTGTCTGTAATGTTCTCTAAAGAAATTTGAAGAAACTCCAAAGTTTGCCAGATATTCCTGACTTTGTCCTAAAATGCAAGTATTCACTAAAGGCAAGTCAGTGGCCAAGAAAGAGCAATTCAGAGTCTGCTTAAACAAAGTTGATTAAAAAAAAGTCCAAATTCTATACAATTATGGAATTTGAATATTTATCAAAATCAGACTAAAGCTGAATTGTCCCAGAATTTCAAATATTTCTATTTGCCTGAATTTTGCTAAAGAAAGATGACAAAATGGCATATTTGCCCAAGGGATGCACCATGATGGGATGTGTAAGGATTAATAGGAAGCGCTGCCCCACTTGCTACCTTCCCAATCACCGGGCTGTAGGACGTTTTCATGTTAGGATGTCAAGGACCCCTTGTTACTAGTGGGGACCTGGTCAATGTTCCCTAGCTCCCCATGTAAGCTAGCTCATGAGTTAACAATCACAATAAACTGGACAGTCATAAATGCAAAAAGGGGGGCTTTTAGAAATCTCTGAATGTGTCTCAGAGAATGCAAATGTTTGATACATATCCAAACTCCATACTTGTATTGAATCTGTACCTTTTTGTTGCTACTGTTTTTAGCATTGCTTTAATTTAGAACACTTGATTCAGTTAATTGAATTTGCCTACCATTTGCCTTTAGTGAATACATAAATTAGACATTTGGGTTCAATTTACAGCTCTTTTGGCTGAATGTATGGGTGGTTAGGTAAATTCCAGAGTATGATAAACGTGGCAAACTACTTATAAAATGTCAGGGTTGCATAAGACATTTCTCATTCTTACATGGGCAAAGTTGGCCTCATATCCTGTATCAATACCCACAGTTCCAAATTGCTCTAGGCCTTGTTACTATGTATGATTAAATGGACACACTTCTGAAAAAGAACATCTCTGTTTAACCTTGAAATTGCTGGCCATTTCATGCTACTCACAGGTCCACGCTGCACTGATTTATTGAGGAAAACTTATATGTTAACTTCAGAATTCTGAGCATGGCGGACAAAAACACAGTACAAACAACAAGTAAACCAGACCTGTTTATTTCAGAGACAGTATTAATAATAATCTGTGGCCCACAAATATCCCCATTCCCTCCCCCAATCAGGATCATCATGCAACATGTATTGTTTATAGGTGGTGGGTGGACAAACTTTGAGAATTAAGCATGTATGGGATATGAGTACACCATTGAGCAGCAGTGCCTCAGGATACTCTCCCACCCCAAAATTCCAAATGCACACAATTATAACAGCAGTCAATATAGAAAGTTTATTCTATTAACGTGGATACCCAGCAGGCTCCTCACTTACTGTTGTTATGTGTCTGTTCTTAAGTGCATCTAGAATAGCCATTTTATACATTAGCATCTCAAGCAAGTCGATCATTTAAAAAGGGACACATTGAATTGTATGTTTAAAAGCCATAGCAGCATAACCAAAGACAGGACCAATTTAGCAACTGTTTGAACCGTAGCTTTGGTCCGGCTAACAATACAAAACTCCACTTTTAAAGGACTCTAATTTCCATCATGTGTGGTAGGTGTAAACAAACCTTTCAATAATGCAAAATCTCCTCCCTGGACTTCATTATGATTTAGATAGGGGTATTGAGATTCAATAATGAAACTTTGAACTGTATGGTAATACTCCAAATTCTGTCTACAAGGATTGAGCAAATTAAGCTAACAATGGGGTGGGTTAAAGTTTTGCTTCAACAGTAGATCAGATGTTAGCTTATTTTAGACGTTTTTATCTCATGCTCTATAAATTGAACACTAATCACTCACAGGAGGCTCCAACATGGTCTAGCATGCTATTAACAGAGCAGGAGATAAATAATTCTAAATTAAACAGACCGTGTAATAAGAGAAGTATACACATTAAATATCTTGTTACAGGAAGTGTTTAGGAAAGCTGTGCATGTCACATGTAGGAAGTGTGACAAGGGCTCTACAAACAAAAGTGATTTAACTCCTAAATGGCAGAGAATGGATCAATGATACTGCAGGGATCTATACACTAAAACTGCTTCATAAAGCTAAAGTTGTTTTGGAGCCTAGACAGTCCTTTAAAAAATATTTCAAATAAACTTAAGGATATTATGGCACTAAAAAAAATGCAGAGGCGGGCTACAAAATTAATAAAAGGAATGGAACATATCGGCTATGAAGAAAGGTTAACAAATTTAAACCTATTTAGTTTAGAAAAACATAGCCTGAGAGGGGATATGATAACATTATACAAATATATTTGGGGCCAATAAAAACCATTGTGTGGAAATCCATTCACAAACTGGACTTTACATAGGACACGAGGCCATGCGTTTAGACTGGAAGAAAGAAAATTTCGTCTAAGGCAAAGGAAAGGTTTTTTTTACTGTAAGAACAATCAGGATGTGGAATTCTCTGCCTGAAGAAGTGGTTTTATCAGAGTCCATACAGATGTTCAAACGGCTACTAGATGCATACTTGGAAGAACAGAATATTCAAGGATATAATCTTTCAATGTAGGGTAATAATTGCTTGATCCAAGGATAAATCTGACTGCCATTCTGGGGTAAAGAAGGCATTTTTTCCTAGCTTGTTGCAAAATTGTGCTTCAAACTGTTTGTTTTTGCCTTCTTTTGGATCAACAGCAAAAAACAAATGTGAGGTAGGCTGAACTTGATGGACGCAAGTCTCTTTTCAGCTATGTAACTCCCAAACAACATTACAGCAGCAAAATTATAATAAAATATATAAACAACCCCAGTTACACTCATTGCTGTTTTTTTGTGCTGAGCACCATAGGATATGTAGTTCAAAAACATCAACTTCTATATAAATGATGTAAAAAAAAAAAAAAAAACACAATAAATATAGAACTTTAGGAGTGTTTGTGACATGGTATAACAACTTACACGACCCAGTTCACGTTTGTTCCAAATCAATGCTTTTCAAATATTATTATTACTATTTATATAGTGCCAACACATTCCACAGCGTTTTACAGTGATGGATAGGGATATCTGGGAAACATGAATAAAGCCCTGCTCAAAATTACAATCTATATGGATTTGAGGTATGAGGATATATATTGTTAGGTGTCTTGCCCAGTGACACTTACTGGTTAAGTTGTCTGACTGGGATTTAAAAATTAGTTTCTAAAACACTGATCTAATCAGCTGAAATATGTGTAGGGAGCCGGGAATATATCTTGAAATGGAGGAGCTACGCACATCTTAAAATAATAAGGCTGCAGGATTGACATATTCACATAAAATATGGGAAACCGCTGTCATAGCCCATAAAGAAATAAACAATACATAGTGTGAAACCATATAAGGCATATATGTAGACACGTTTTTGGAAGCACTCAAAGTGTGAAGTAAATCAAATCGCCTTGATGGTGCCACCCCTGCAGAGGGGGGTTATTGTCCCAATCCCCTTTTATCTCCTTCCCAGTTTAGGAAACAGGAGAAAGCAAGAATCAAGGTAAAAAAAAAGTAATTTATTTTTAAAAAGCCTCTGGTCCTACGCGTTTCGTTCTGGTCAACCAGAACTTCGTCAGGGACCTCACAATTAAAATACAATTTACAGAATCAAATAAGCAGTACAAAAAGCCGCCAGCGCTAGCGGCTTTTTGTACTGCTTATTTGACTCTGTAAATTGTATTTTAATTGTGAGGTCCCTTAAGGATGTTCTGTTTGACCGATACGAAACGCGTAGGACCAGAGGCGTTTGGAAATAATTCTTCAGATATGTTTGGAGGGACTCAGAAGGTAGTTTCCATATTCCTTTCTATAGGTTAATGAGCATGTCCCTATACTCTGGATTTGTCATAAATTAGAGAGCACCCTGCAAAATTAGAAATGAGGCATGACCACAGAAAGGTAAAAATGACCACATTTGGAGGTAGAAAGGAATGAAGCTATGCAGCAATATTGTGTGTTATACGAGGTTAAGTTTGACAAGTAAAATTTTAATAGACAAAGTGAAATACCCAGAAATTAACTTGTTATATCCAGTCATGTCTATAGCCAGCAAAACTAGCATGTGAGCCATAATCCATCCACCTCTGCCTAATATTCATTCATCTCTTAATTTACAGGACATATTAACTACCCAGCGACCTGAGTCTAACAGAGACCAACTCCCCTCTGCTGTTTTGACATCAGGCTGAAGATTTTCAAAACCTGAAATGACTGCGGCTACGACAATGTACATGGTTCTACAGGATACTGGGAATTTCATAGCATTTAGGCAACTGTGGCTCTGAATATTTCCCAACTAAATATTGACGTTGTTTAGCGCATGTGATTACTGTATGTTTCTATTCTTTTCTAGCACCTGAATGACACTGCTCAGATAACTAAGTTAGTTAATGTAATACCTGTTCTATCCTTAGAGTTCAAACAGATTTTCATGAATTGGCTTTAAAAAGTCCTTATATCCAATAACATAGATATAGGAGTCTCCCCTCAATAGATTGATGATATGAACGTAACTGAGAAGTAACTAGACCCTGAAGTTATCATTGGCCCCCATAAGCTGTACATTTTAAATCTATCTTGTGAGTGCAATAGAGTCGTCAGTGCTTTTTTGTTTTGGTTAAAATGATATAATACTATTTTTGTGTGACCTTTTAATGTATCCCCATTATGCATGCTGCAATATATCCAATAACATTTCTGAAAGCTAGAGAAATCCAAAAATATCTAAAATTCTAAATGATCATTCCTAATAAAAATATTTTGATGCTATTATATATACAGAGACAGAGGAAGACAAAAGGTACTGTAACACAGTGGATGGAGTGAAGATATGCCACAATCCTACCAACATAAAGCAGTATCTCTAATATAGCCCATATATTTCACAGTCACATGCATTACTTGGTGTAACCTGTACAGTCAAAGACTACCGATTTCATATTGTCACGGTTATCCCTGAAACCCCTCGGATTGTTGCATAGGAGTACAAACAATTCTAAAGAGGAGTAGAATATATGTTTTGGTACAATAGTGCAAATAGGAAGGCATACTTAGGATCCCTTGATCATTCCATTGTATGCCCACATACAACAGGAATTCAGTTGTTCTCAGTGCAAAGCAGGAAGCAGCAAATTACTCCATAACAATGGCATTATATCCTAGTATCCTTTAGGACTGGAGAGAACATTCATAAAAGGTGCCAGTAGAATATCACAGACTGTATTGGCAAAGGATGGATTTAAGTCTCCAAGTCTGCAGGAAATGCCTCTGGACAGAGCTTCTGAATTCTTGATACACTGTGTCTGTCACAGCAGAGTGGATTTGATCTCCAGAGGACCGTGCCAGGAATTTTCCTTCTTCGGTGTTTTCACTTTGCTCTTTGTGAATTCCTCCGTGATTTCAGGAAGAGTCTTGCCTTTTGTCTCTGGGAGAAAAAATCCAACGTACAGAGCCGTGAGGACACACACCAGAAGGAATGGTAAGTAACAGAAGTGGCCAAGACCTTGCTAAAAAAAGAGGAAAAAAACATATGAAAGAAAGGGTTCTACAAAGGGATCTTACTTAATATTTAAAGTTCAAGAGAGAAGAGTATACTTTAACAGAGGGCTGGAAAAAAGTGAACGACTATAGATTAAAGGGACACTATAGTCACCAGAAGAGCTACAGCTTATTGTATTTGTTCTGGTGAGTATAATCATTCCCTTCAGGCTTTTTGCAGTAAACACTTTGTTTCCAAAGTACATGCATTGTTTACATTACAGCCTAGGAATACCTCCACTGGCCATTCCTGAGATGGCTACTAGAGATGCTTCCTTTGACAGTGCTGCACAGTGTTTGGCTTGTGCTGGCTCTGCCCCTGATCTGCCTCCTTGCCAGTGTCAGCCAATAAAAATGCATGCTTTCCTATAGGAAAGCATTGTGATTGGCTTAGATTATTATCATTGCCATTTATATAGCGCCAACAAATGCCGTAGCACTTTACAATATTATGAGAGTGGGAATATAACTATAAATAGGACAATTACAAGACAACTTACAGGAACGATAGGTTGATGAGGACCCTGCTCAAACGATCTTACATTCTATAGGAGGTGGGGTGTAAAACACAATAGGATAGGAATTTGCAATCAAATAAGGTGGAAGTGAGGCATAGCTGGAGGAGAGAGTAAAGTGCTGCCCTTTAGGAGAGAGTAAAGTGCTGCCCTTTAGGAGAGAGCAAGAGACAGGTATGTAAGGTAGAGGTTACTCTGGGATGCCATAAGCTTTCCTTAAGAGATGGGTTTTAAGGCACTTCTTAAAAGATGCAAGACTAGAGGAGAGTCAGATGGCGGTAGGCAGGCTATTCCAAAGGAAGGGAACTGCCCTTGAGAAGTCCTGCAAGCGTTGGCTGTACAGGTGCGAACAACAGACAGGAGAAGGTCATGGGCAGAGCAGAGAGACCGAGAAGGGAAATACCTATGGATCTGTGAAGAGATATAAGAGGGGCTAGAATTGTTCAGTGCTTTATAGGTGTGAATTAGTACCTTGAATTGACTCCTAAAGGATACAGGAAGCCAATATAAGGACTGGCAGAGGGGTGAAGTGTAAGAGACAGACTAGAGGAAAGTCAGTCTGGCGGCAGCATTCATTACGGACTATAGCGGTGCGGTACGGCTTTTGGGAAGACCAATCAGGAGAGGGTTACAATAATCCATGCTGGAAATTACTAGAGCATGGACAAGCTCCTTGGTAGAATCTTGTGTAAGAAAGGGGCGGATGCGGGCTATGTTTTCAAGATGGAATCTACAGGATTTCGCAACATACTGGATGTGAGGCTCAAAGGTGAGGCCAGAATCAAGTATGACACCAAGACAGCGCGCTTGCAAGGATGGACTTATGTGAATACCACTAACTTGAAGGGAGAGCGAAAGAGGAGGATCGGTATTAGGAGGAGGAAAGACAAGGAGCTCAGTTTTAGAGAGATTGAGTTTCAGAAAGCGGGAGGACATCCAGTCAGAGATGAAAGAAAGGCAAGCAGTGACAAGTTGCAGGACGGCAGGAAAGAGGTCCGGGGAGGAGAGATATATCTGGGTGTCATCAGCGTACAGGTGGTAGTGGAATCCAAAAGAGGTAATTAGTTTGCCAAAAGAGGCAGTATAAAGAGAAAATAGAAGAGGACCAAGGACAGAGCCTTGGGGGACTCCAACCGAGACAGGACAAAAGGAGCAGGTATCATTAGAAAAGGAGACACTGAATGAGCGTTGGGAGAGATAAGAGGAAAACCACAAGAGGACAGGGTGACAGAGACCGAGTGATTAAAGAGTTTGAAGAAGGAGAGCCTGATCAACGGTGTCAAAGGCAGCAGAGAGGTCAAGAAGAATTAGTATGGAGTAGTGGCCTTTGGATTTAGATACGATTAGGTCTTTAGTAACTTTGATAAGGGCAGTCTCAGTAGAGTGGAGAGGGCGAAAGCAAGATTGAAGAGGGTCAAGGAGAGAGTTGGAATTGAGTGAGACACACAGGTAAAGACAAAATCTTTCCAAAAGCTTTGAGGAAAAAGGGAGCAGGGATATAGGACGACAGTTAAAGGGAGAGGACGGGTCAAGAGATGCTTTTTTCAGAAGGGTACTACAGTGGCATGTTTAAGATCAGCAGGGACAATGCCAGAAGAGAGAGAGAGCAGTTGAAGATGTGCATTAAGGAAGGCACAAGACAAACTGAGAGAGAGACCTAAAAAGGTGAGACAGGACAGGATCGAGCAAGCAAGTGGTGGGGCGAGAGGAAAGGAGAAATGCAGCCACCTCTTGATCAGTAGCCGTGGAAAATGTCTGAAGGGTAGGAAAGGCATGATCTATGTGTGGTTGAGAAAGAGAACGGCAAGGAGGGTAGAATTCTTTCCTTAGCTGTTCAATCTTGTCGGTAAAGTAACATGCAAAGCTTCTATGATGTCAGCCAAGCAGGTAGATCAGAAGCAGAGCCAACAGCAGCAGACTGGAATAAAAGTAACATTGCACTATATTTAGGAGACCAGGGGGGGCTAGATTGTGTTATTAACACTATAGGGTCAGGAATAGCTGTTTGTGTTCCTGACCCTATAGTGTTTCTTTAAGACTGGTACTGTGGTGAGTGTAGGTACATGGGAGAAAAGAACAGTGTAAGAATCACTTGCATCCTGTGACTACAACAACAGTTCCACAGTATTCTGTGTTAAGCGCTGCCAGTAAAGAAAATAATCATCATACAATTTTATAAATAGGAAGCATATTCACTTACCACAATAAAAGGAAAAGCCAGCCCCACTGCAAACAACATGATCCAGATGAGAGAGCCACATATCATGTATGCAGCTGGTCGTGCCATCTGGTCAAATATCTCGGCTGGCATGATACCAGTAACTCCAGCTATTGGTTAAGGATAAAACAGGAAAACACATGTCTAGTACAGAAAAACAGACACATATGCCTTGCTGACATTGCGACGACGAATACCATTTGTGATGTGGAACTCCCACAGAATGCGATTTAGCACATTAAAGTCCATACATAATGGCAATCCATTGTGGGATTGTTGTAGCTATAGTCTTGAGCTCTGTACTTACCTGGGTCAACCAGATGCACTCTTTTACTGTCCTTACAGAACATGAATTGCTGTTGCCCTGCAGTGTGCATCTGTTATTAGCATTTGGTGCGAAATCGCATGCCCAATCACACAAATGTAAGATTGGCCTATTGGGTGCTCCAGGTGTCATTGCTAGCTCAATATACAAGTGCAAGCTTGTATCTCTTGTTACTTGGAAAAGTGGAACCATGACTAAAATACCCTATTAATAAACACTCTTTGTTTAGTACAATATTACTATTGACTGATAATGATCACCTTATTGTGTATATTGGAAATATTGAGATTTTTACTGCAATGTAGTTATTACTTATATTTTTCAAACATGGTGCCAGCAAGTCTAGGAAGAGAACTACGTTCATGGTGTCTGCAAACTGAGTAAGAACGACTTTTTAAAAATTAATTAACTCTGGGAAGTAGTTCTGAGTGCCCCATGTGAACTCTGTACTTACCTGGGCCAATCCCAAAACTCAAGATATAGGCAAAGATGCAGACCATACTCAGATATGGTATCCAATCAACCCGCCCCTGAAAAATATAATAAAAGGCCTGTCATACTGCAGCAGAGGCTAACTATCCATCGTTACATTGTATCAATACATCATAGTTTGTATAGATTTTTTTTTTTTTTTTAATAATGTGGCAGGCTTATGCAATGTAACTAAATCCCCATTATTTTTTGCCTAGATTAGGTGTTTTTAGAAAAAACTTTTAAAAAAACTAATAAAATCTGTCAACATTGAAGTTGCTGTTTAGTAGATAGGAGAGTGCGCTGGATCTTGTGTATTGTTTAATGCATATACAGAGTCAACACGAGTTTTTAATTTAACATATATAGAACATAAACATAGACAAGTCTAGCAAAAAAACTTTGGTGACCTGTAAGTTTCACCTATGAACCGTGAGACCCTAGTCCACACATTGTTTTAACAATATTTCGTTTCTGGGCAAATGATCTGTTTACCACCTGCTACCTAGTGGCATAGGTGCCGTTTTGTATCTAGATTTTTTTTATGGTATGCGGTGTGACCACAGGGCACTTCAGGCAGTTAGTGAGAGCTAATTGTGGGTCTGATGTCTGCATCCTTTCTACCTCCCATACATGTGTATTGGATCAATTTTCGATCACCGTAACGTGCTAAATCTTCCCCTTTAGGTCGGGGGTATAGATGTTTTAATACTTTCAGTTTAATGTTTTGCATTGTGATTGCTTTAACAACTTTATACTAAGTCAATAAAAAGTGTAAGTGCTACATAGGGGACTCTTAGTTAGACTGGACAACATTAATTTTGATCTGGGTGCTCCAGACAGTGGATCACTATGTTTCAATCTCTTATCAATATTATGAAAAATAAGCGTATGGAACTTTACATCATTTTAACTTTTCTATTTGAACTGAATTTAATGCCTAACTATGAGACCCATGTGTTGCAACTACACTGACTAGGACAAAGGACTCAGTAGAACGTTGTTCAAGTGGCACTGTCACTGTCTGGTGGTGACAGTAAAAGGTGAGATATACTAACCTGAATCTGTCCCTTGCAGGTGCGGCCATCTTCCTCCGGCTAGTTCTCCTCAGCTCTTGATGCTTCAGTGCCAAGAGCTGATGTAATTGCTGTAATCTAGCTCATGAGGTCTATGTAGGATTCTGTGGGACTGCAGGATACTTCATAGACATAGCCAATTATCTGCATCTGTCTGGGAGATTGACACTTCTAGACAGCAGTATCTCCGTCAAGTGTCTAGAAGTGTCAGGCGTAAGAAATATACGGAATCAAAGTAGTCACTACTATGTCTCAATATATTTCTTATACAAAAAATAGAATATATATATATATATATTTATATCTATCTGTGCAAACAGGTATCAGCACTCTCGAGAGTGCTGATACATGTTTGCATAGATGGATACTACTAGCCATGGTTGCCATTAAGGGACTTTAAAGCGTGAGTACAAGAGCAAATTTTCTCTTTTTATTTATATATATATCATACGTGTTCCCCGATAGTGGATAAAAATATATAAAATTAAAATTACCCTTAAAATACAATAGATTGTAAGAAGATCCCTTGTGTGTTCTTAATTGAAATACAGAAAATAAAATCTAGGAATACAAATATGACAAATAATAGTGTAGTATATTAAGACACCAAAATTGCACTTGAGGCTAAGATGCACTCACAAGATAATAATTGATTGAAGGCATATAGATTATCTCAAAGATCAGAAGAGCTTGATCTTCTTCTCCCTTGACCTTAAATTGAGGTTACAAGAGAGACACAGACATAGTGCACCAGTAAAGATCTTCAAATTTCCACTGAGGAAGTCCTATTTAGGACAAAACGTGTAGGGTGGATAGACTCATTCAGCACTTTAATTTGTGTTTACTCTGTTTTTAGTTTGTATATGTTTTTTTGGCTGCTTCACATTTCGTTCCTGACCAAAAGGGTTCCATTCAAGTCCGTGGTCCCTAAGGATTGGATTTGTGACATGCTAGATCTCCATTTCCATTCTGTGAGTGCAATCTAAATAAATACTTTTCAAGTTATTTTACTGGTGCACTATGTCTGTGTCTCTCTCTTAACCCCATTTAAGGTCAAGAGAGAAGAAGATCAAGCTATGATCTATATGCCTACAATTAATTTTTATCTTGTGAGTGCATCTTAGTCTCCAGGGCAATTTTGGTGTTTTAATATACTACACTATTATATATGTATGCAAAACATTACACTGAAAGTATGAAAACATTTACAGTTGCAAGAAAAAGTATGTGAACCCTTTGGAATGATATGGATTTCTGCACAAATTGGTCATAAAATGTGATCTGATCATCATCTAAGTCACAACAATAGACAATCACAGTCTGCTTAAACTAATAACACACAAAGAATGAAATGTTGCCATGTTTTTATTGAACACACCATGTAAACATTCACAGTGCAGGTGGAAAAAGTATGTGAACCCTTGGATTTAATAACTGGTTGAACCTCCTTTGGCAGCAATAACGTCAACCAAACGTTTCCTGTAGTTGCAGATCAGACGTGCACAACGGTCAGGAGTAATTCTTGACCATTTCTCTTTACAGAAATGTTTCAGTTTAGCAATATTCTTGGGATGTCTGGTGTGAATCGCTTTCTTGAGGTCATGCCACAGCATCTCAATCGGGTTGAGGTCAGGACTCTGACTGGGCCACTTCAGAAGGCGTATTTTCTTCTGTTTAAGCCATTCTGTTGTTGATTTACTTCTATGCTTTGGGTCATTGTCCTGTTGCAACACCCATCTTCTGTTGAGCTTCAGCTGGTGGACAGATGGCCTTAAGTTCTCCTGCAAAATGTCTTGATAAACTTGGGAATTCATTTTTCCTTTGATGATAGCAATCCGTCCAGGCCCTGACGCAGCAAAGCAGCCCCAAACCATGATGCCCCCACCACCATACTTCACAGTTGGGATGAGGTTTTGATGTTGGTGTGCTGTGCCTTTTTTTCACCACACATAGTGTTGTGTGTTTCTTCCAAACAACTCAACTTTGGTTTCATCTGTCCACAGAATATTTTGCCAGTACTGCTGTGGAACATCCAGGTGCTCTTGTGCAAACTGTAAAGGTGCAGCAATGTTTTGTTTGGACAGCAGTGGCTTCCTCTGTGGTATCCTATCATGAAATCCATTCTTGTTTAGTGTTTTACGTATTGTAGATTCGCTAACAGGGATGTTAGCATTTGCCAGTGACATTTGTAAGTCTTTACCTGACACTCTAGGATTCTTCTTCACCTCATTGAGCAGTCTGTGCTGTGCTCTTGCAGTCATCTTTACAGGACAGCCACTCCTAGGGAGAGTAGCAGCAGTGCTGAACTTTCTCCATTTATAGACAATTTGTCTTACCGTGGATTGGAGATACTTTTATAACCCTTTCCAGCTTTATGCAAGTCAACAATTCTTAATCGTAGGTCTTCTGAGAGCTCTTTTGTGCGAGGCATCATTCACATCAAGCAATGCTTCTTGTGAAAAGCAAACCCAGAACTGGTGTGTGTTTTTTATAGGGCAGGGCAGCTGTAACCAACACCTCCAATCTCATCTCATTGATTGGACTCCAGTTGGCTGACATCTCACTCCAATTAGCTCTTGGAGATGTCATTAGTCTAGGGGTTCACATACTTTTTCCACCTGCACTGTGAATGTTTACATGGTGTGTTCAATAAAAACATGGCAACATTTCATTCTTTGTGTGTTATTAGTTTAAGCAGACTGTGATTGTCTATTGTTGTGACTTAGATGATGATCAGATCACATTTGATGACCAATTTGTGCAGAAATCCATATCATTCCAAAGGGTTCACATACTTTTTCTTGCAACTGTATACAAGCTGTACATATTACATTGGTTGATAGATTGATTTAATTAATATTACATGATGAACAGACAGAATAATGGTAAGGTGAACCTTTTGGAAAAGGAAAAACAGAGATAGGGGTATTTACCTGCTGCGATAAAGCAACCATGAAAACAATAGCCCAGACAGACATCATGCCATATCCTCCCATCACCAGTGCCCGGCGACCTACACGATCAATAAACAGAGTCTGCAAAAAGAGAGATTGTTTGGAAAACACATCACGCAAGCAATTTTATGTTAGAATCAAACCAATCCCCCAAAATATGTTATATAATGGTTATTAGCAGTTACATGGTTAAAACACATTCTTCAACATTTTACAGATACACAGTGGAAAATATAGAACATAGAATAATTGTCAGCTAAAATAATGATGAGAGATACAAGTGTAGAGGGAAAATGCATCACCAGCATTCCCTTTAGACAGGCAAACTATGTTGTACATTTATTTTCATTTCACCAACTATGTTGTACATTTATTTTCATTTCACCAACACTGCTTACACATGTGAGTGAAGTAATGAGCTCACAGCTCCCAGTGCCAATCACTACGTACTGAATCTTCTCCGAGGGGATTCCAGCTTCCTGGAATATGTAGGATGCATAGAAATACATCTGTAGAGGGACAAAATAATAGAATTATTCACTGGAGGTTTAGAAGTTGGCAGACAGATCCAATGCAATGTACAGAAAAAGGTGGACTGAGATGACTTATAGTTGTGCTTAAAAGTTTGCATACCCTGGCAGAAACTGTGAAATTTTGGCATTGATTGTGAAAATATGACTGATTTTATTGAAGGATGGTGATCATATGAAGCCATTTTTTATTACAGTTGTTTGTTGTTTTTAAATCATAATGATAAGAGAAATCACCCAAATGTTTGGCGTTGTTACAGACACACAAGGTGACACACACTGGCAATTTAGGGTTAATTTCCCACACCTGAGGCTTTTTACATTGCAATTAGTGTCTGTGTATAAACAGTCAATGAGTTTGTTAGCTCTGGATGCACTGAGCGGGCTAGATACTGAGCCATGGGGAGCAGAAAAGAACTGTCAACAAGATAATGGAACTTTATAAAGATGGAAAAGGATATAAAAAGATATCCAAAGCATTGAAAAAGCCAGTCAGTACTGTTTAATCACTTATTAAGAAGTGGAAAATTCGGGGCATGTCCTGGACTCCGACCTGAGCAGTCTCATGTTTTAACTGTTCTGCTTCCCTTCGGCCTAAACTGAGCAATTTTGGCCCAAAACTACCACCTATCAACCCACAATATCGCAGCCTAAAGGCAAAAAGGGTTTCAGAGCGCCCAGACGAGGCAAATTTTACACCTCGAGAGCCAGTCACTTGAAAACTTTGACCAATGATCTCAGCCAAGATGACGGCAAGGTAGATGCGGACCAAGGCCCTAACTCTGCAGATACGGACCAAGGCCTAACACAGGGGGTCATGCAGAAGATGCTAGACAAAATGTCAGCCAAACACCTGGCGCATGTAGACACCACAGTGGAAATTCAGGACATTGGCACACGAACTTCCACCATGGAAGACAACATGGCCGACATGGTCACGGCTCACAACGACTTAGAAAGCAAAGTAGAGGGAATCCTAGAGAGAATGGAGACTCAGGATACTAAGCTTTCGTATCTAGAAGACCACTCCCAGGGGAATAACCTCTGCATTCGGGGGTACCTGAGTCTATCACCCAGGATGGCCTACAGGCCTCTTCAAAGCTCTGGCCCCGGAATTACCTCATGACATCCTCCTTCTGGACCGTATACACAGGACCGCAAAGTTCTTACCAATGTACCCCCCAGGGATGTCTTCTTCTGCATGTACTTCTACCATGCTAAAGAGAGCGTGCTGCAAGCCTGCAGAACCAGGAAATCACTGCCGGAACAATACAAAGAGTTGGCAGTGTTCGCTGACATCTCGGCCTCCACATTGAAACAGAGAAGATCTTTCAAAGACATTAGAGCAACTGCGGTCCAATCAAGTTAACTACAAATGGGTATACCCAGTCAAACTGATAATTACCAGAGGAAGATAGGTGACGGTCATCCAGACTCCGGAAGAAGGTGCCCAGACACTGCAGACCTGGGGCATGGAAATACAAGGGCCTACCGAATAACCATTCAGGTCAAGAAAACTCCAACCGGAATGGAGGAAGACTCTGAGACATCAGTAACGGCCATTAAGGACTTTACTGCACTACACAATGCCTATGCACAGCAAGTATATTGCCTCACACCACATACCTCAATTCGCATACTTACCAGCCTATATTGTTTAGAGCTCTACACTATGCTATGATTGAGTTCCCGCACACCGCTATGTCACCACTTACCCAATAGACCAGTAATGCCCTTATGGTCTTCACCGTGCACATGCCAATCTTACGGCCGGGTTCAACGCACACATCCCAAACCTGGCACTTACCATACCACTGAGGGCTGGGTAATCCTGGCAAGGTTGACCGAGAGGCATTCACACTGCCCCTGTACCCTATGTGCCTGGGCTGATTATGTTATATTTGTTATTTTGGCCGATTATTCCGCCCCTACGTATCTAGCTATCATGTGCGCTAACAGATATGAGCTCTCAAAATTCCACTACTCAAGCTAAGACAAGACAAGGCCAACTTCACCAACAGACCTCAACCCAGGAATGAGCCATAAGCTTCTACCCCATGACACTGTATTTCTGTGTCTAGCCATCTGCATGGCACTCTTTTCTCTCTTTCTGTCCAAGTTCCCTCTGTTACCCCTCTTCCAGCACCTATTAAGACTGTCCATGGACTGCCATGTCAGCTACCTTCAGGTTGCTCCCACTCTCTACATTGATGTTCAGAACAGCGTGGGCGGCTCGCTTGACATAAACCACTGGACCACATTGAATGTGTGGGTCTGGTCAATAAATAACGCTAATCAGAACAGCCAGCAATGGTGACAAACCAGACAGACACGGACTAATACGCTCTGCTTGTTAAAGTTGGGAAGAGCGTACCCCGTAAACATTGATTGCCGACAACCTCTTTCCAATCATAACGCTGCTCAGTATGATCCTCCTTGAAATTTTGCACACTTAATGTTAGAGTACTGAATATTCCAGTCAAGAGGCACATATTGGACAGAGAATTGAAATCCCTGGGAGCGGATGTAGTATGTCTGCAGGAAATGCCCTACAGGACCAATGATCACGTACACAGCTGGCTAGCTGAATACCCCTTCCAATATCATGCCACCTCCCCCACTAAGTCTAAAGGCACCTCTATCCTAATTAGCAAACATGTAGCCTTTTCCTTGCAACACCAGGAAATTTACCCGAATGGTAGATATGTGATCATCACTTGACTGCTAAATAACGTCCTATACATCATTGCAAACTTCTATGCCCCTAATACAAAACAAAAACGATTCTTGCATATTATCTTTACCAGACTGACCTCACTCCAACAAGGTATTACTGTAATAGGTGGGGACTTTAATGTGATCCTGGACCCCAAACTAGATACGACCCTATCAAGACACAGTGCCAGCTACCGGCCACTGAAGAGACAATCAGGAGGCCTCCAAACACTGCTCAACACATACCAATACCATGACGTTTGGAGATTTACACATACCAATGAACGTACATACACGCACTTCTCCGCAGTCCACAACTCCTATTCCAGGTTAGATGGGTTCCTATTACTAGGCCCAGCTTTAGGTCAGGTCGAAAGCTGTGAGGTAGGACAGATTACATGGTCTGACAATGCACCTGTCACGTTGGTACTTAAAGATCAGTATGACTTCAAACATAGAAGCCCATGAAGACTGAATTGTTGCAATCTGTGCTACAACAATATTTTAGGGAAAACTAATCCAACGAGATATCGCACAGCTCCCTCTTGGTGGCGCATAAGCATGTGATTAGAGGCCTATTGATATGAAGGGCGTCATACCTGCGTAAAAAGGCACTCTCACAACTACGACAGTGGCAGCAGGAATTACATCTTCTAAATGCACAAAAGCAAACAAACACCCTCAGTTACATTAAAAGACAACATCATCTGCGTTTCTAGGTTCATACATAGACAAGTCCTGTATAAGATAGGTTATCAGTTGAAGAAACTCAAGGCATCCCACTACGCACAGGGCAACAGGGCCAGCAAATTATTAGCACAGCGGCTCAAAACTCAACAGGCCAAGCACAAGATATGTACACTCCAAACTTATGATTCCAATAGACATTAGCAACGAATTTGCCAGGTACTATGCAGATTTGTATAACTTGAACTCAGATCCGAATACGCATCAACCTACCACGGAGACCAGTGACAAGTACTTACGCAACACTCAGCTCTCATCACTCACCATAGAACAGAAACAGATGCTTACTGCCCCGGTCACCATAGATGAGGTGCTAAAAGCAATAGACCTCCTACCCTAAGGCAAGTCCCCTGGCCCAGATTGCTTTGACAACTCAACCTATAAGACCTTTAGACACACATTAGCGCTTAGTAAACCTATTTACGGAAGCCATAGTCACCCATCGACTGCACCATGAAGTACTCCTTGCTCATGTGCTGACCCTGCCCAAACCCGGCAAACCACCAACCCATCCACAAAACTTCAGGCCAATTTCCCTCTTGAACTCCGACATAAAAATATTTGCCAAAATCTTAGCCTGGGAGCTATCCTGCCCCACATCATACATAACGTTCAAGCGGGTTTTGTGGCGGGACGCCAGGGTTCAGAGAACACACGAAAAGTAATAGTACTACTCCACAGTATACAAAAGGGGTGTATTAGAGGGGGAGGTCTGATCCTATCACTCAACGCGGAGAAAGTTTTTGACCGCTCTATTGGAAATTCCAGGAGGCGGTCATGGTTAAATTCGGAATCCCGGCTGAATTCCTCTCCGCCCTTCGAGCCCTTTACCACTCGCCAGCAGCTCGGGTGCTCAATGTGGGGTTCCTGTCGGATCCCTTCAAGATCTCAAATGGGAAGAAACAGGGATGCCCGCTGTCGCCCCTACTATATGTGATGGCCCTAAAGCCACTGGCGGCCACTATACGGAACAACACATCCATACATAGGGTGCACACAGGTGACCACGAATATAAAGGAAATCTCTTTGCGGACGATGTCCTACTGACACTGACTCAACCATGCGTATCCCTGCCCAACCTTATCAAGGAACTCACTATATACGGAGAAGTCTCTTATTACAAATTGAATGCAACCAAGACACAGGCCATGGGGATAGACATACCAAGCGAAACCATACAATCCCTCTAAGCTGCCTTCAACCTGTACTGGAGAATCGACTATGTCTCCTTCCTAGGCCTGAAACTCCCAAAAAACCTGAGAGACCTATTCAAATACAACTATGACAGCTTGCAAAAAGACATCACAACGACGCTCCAATCCTGGGAGGGCAAATACTTGTCATGGGTGGGTAGATTGGTGGCAGTGAAAATGTCACTGCTACCCAAACAGCAGTACCTCTTTCGTACCCTACAAATTCTACTACCTGCCAAATATCTAGACTGCATCCAAAGAACTATAGTGCTATTTGTTTGGGCCAACCACAGGATAAGGGTAGCCACTGCACTGTTGAACAAACGAGTGGAGAGAGGGGGGGTTAGGGCTACCCAGGCTTAAGTTATACCACAAAGCAGCCTTGCTGTCCTCTATGATAACAACTCATGAAAGTGTTAATCTCCCGCAATGAGTGGCGATAGAATCACACTGGACGTGAAGAGAGGGACTGAGATACTTATTTTGGACACCCCTACACCTCCGACCTCACAACCCGGACAAATTGCCCACCACAGACTTACTACTACTAACATGGGACATGGCCAGGACGACCCTGTGCTCCACTGAGCCTTGGTCCCTGGCCACCCCGATATACAGTATACATATAAAAAACCTCCTCATTTGACTATAGGATATGGCAGCTCAAAGGTTGCACTAAGCTACACCACCTTTATTCTAATGGCAAATTATTAGACTTTCCGGACCTCAAAGCCCGATATGACTTGCCTCATAGGGTGTTATTTTCCTACCTACAACTTAAACCATGCTAGGTAACCTAACTGCCACTACACAAGACCTACTAGCCATGACACAGATAGAACGGGCATGCCTAGCAACAACAACCCCCAAAAAAACCATCTCCCTTAGCTATAACTTACTCAACATAGGGACAGTCGATACACAGGATAAACATGTAACAGCATGGCACTCAGACTTTGAGGCCTCATACACTATTAAGCAATGACACAAGGCCTATACGGCACACAATGGTAAAACAGCTTGTGTATCACACTTGGAACAAATCGGGAAAATGCAATATAGATGGCACATGGTGCCAGATAGACTAGCGAAAATATACCCTAACACCTTGGCTACCTGCTGGTGGTGCCACAAGGAAAGTGGGACTATGTTCCATGTGGTGTGGACATGCCAACGCATTAAACCATACTGGAAGGAAGTGGAACAGATACTCTCGGCTGCACTGAAATTTCCATTTACACTCCGGACAGATTTGGGACTACTGTCTGACTTTAGACCAATTCAAAAGACAGTGGGGCGTTTTGATTTTCCACGTCCTGATATCTGCCCTTACATTGGTAGCCAGGGAGTGGAAAACAACAGGGGCCCCCGACACAACTGCCCTAATACGACAGATCACAACAAACTTTGACTACGAACCTATGTCCCATAAACAAATGACTCCCAAGAAACATGTTCTGGCAGCACAGGGACAATGGGAGGAATCCTTAAGACCCATACATCCGCAAGATCTGATCTGATACACTAACATAGCACCCGCCTCACTCACAATTACACAGGCACACCCTAGGTCGAGTGAGGGCATGAGATGCCGGACAGCAGAAGCCCCAGGGTGAAATCAACTGAGACTGTCCAGTCGAAGCTCAAACTATTGACCTACCACCCCCATTGCTGGAGCAGCCAAACGCCCACAACCAGCCCACACAAACCCAAACCCCCCACAACCATTCCCCGTTCACACTCCCCATCAAGATCAGATCCCAGACCAGGAATAGTATTCCATAGACAGCACGCCAGGTTCACTCTCCATACTATACGAAAGCCATAG
Organism: Pelobates cultripes; assembly: GCA_933207985.1. Taxonomy (NCBI): domain Eukaryota; kingdom Metazoa; phylum Chordata; class Amphibia; order Anura; family Pelobatidae; genus Pelobates; species Pelobates cultripes. Next base: position 199,347,278 of record OW240916.1, read on the forward strand.
AAGCTCGAGGGGGGCATCGGGGACATCCCATGGGTTATGGGAAGGGTGAGAAGTTAGCCTGGGTAATGCCTCTTGAATCAAATTGAGAGGAACTCATGAGCAAAATGTGATGAACTTACCTGGCTTTCAATGATAATAACTCTGTATACAAACTGTCTCAAAATTGTAATTATGCAAACTATGTTTACCCCCACCCTCTTTCTTTCTGTACCCCGTTTATGTTTCTTCAAGCCCTTCTATCAAGGGAACGAAAAACAAAAAAATAATAAAAATTGTCAAATTGAGAAGAAAAAAAAAAAGAAGTGGAAAATTCGGGGATCTCTTAATACCAAGCCAAGGTCAGGTAGATAAGAAAGATTTCAGCCACAACTGCCAGAAGAATTGTTTGGGATACAAAAAGAAACCCACAGGTAATCTCAGGAGTAATACAGGCTACTCTGGAAAAAGACGTTGTGCTTGTTTCGAGGAGCACAATACGACGATACTTGAACAAATGAGCTGCATGATCTAGTTGCCAGAAAGAAGCCTTTATTGCGCCAATGCCTCACAGCTTCTGGCACACTGTAATTTGAAGTGACAAGACCAAAATAAAGCTTTATGGTCACAACCATAAACGCTATGTTTGGAAAGCGGTCAACAAGGCCTATAGGGAAAAGAATACCATCCTCACTGTGAAGCATGGTGGTGGCTCACTGATGTTTTGGGGGGGGGGGATAATCTATAGGCACGGAAAATCTTATGAAAATTGATGGCAAGATAAGTGCAGCATGTTATCAGAAAATACTGGTGGACATTTTGCATTCTTTTGCATGAAGGCTGCGCATGGAACGCTCTTGGACTTTGACCCTAAGCACAAGGCCAAGTTGACCGTTCAGTGGTTACAGCAGAAAAAGGTGAAGGTTCTGGAGTGGCCATCACAGTCTCCTGACCTTCATATCATCGAGCCACTCTAGGGAGATCTCAAACGTGGGGTTCATGCAAGACAACCAAAGACTTTGCATGACATGGAGGCATTTTGCCAAGACGAATGGGCAGCTCTACCACCTGCAAGAATTAGGAGCAATACACAGTATTAAGAACTAAGGGTATGCAGACTTTTGAACAGGGGTAATTTAGTTTTTTTCTTTGTTGCCATGTTTTGTTTTATGATTGTGCCATTCTGGTATAACCTACAGTTTAATCTAATTCTCCAAAAGAAATGTGTTTTGCCTGCTCACTCATGTTATCTTTAAAAATGGTACATATATTATCAGTTCTCCAAGGATATGCAAACTTTTGAGCACAACTGTTTATAAGTACAATGACAGATACAGAGAAAGAGAAAGAATGGCAACAAAGTAAATGTGGTTAGAGAATGAAACATGAAGGAAGCAAGTTAGCACATGGCAAGGACAGGAATAGATGAGGAACACAGATTTTGTTTCTCTCACCGAGTCATTGCCACACAATTGCATGGCACTGCTAAGCACCACAATAGTGCGAAGCTGCCTCCGCAGGGAAGGATCACGTATCAGTTCAAAAAGGCTTTTGGGTGTCTGACCCTTGGTAGCAACCTGCTCTGCTAGCATCTCCTCCATCTCACTGCTCAAATCACAATGACCCCGTAACCGCTGCAGTGCTGCAAAAAGAGCCAAGAAAAATGCATGTATGCCATTGCTGGGCTATACTCTTTTCTTATTGTGATGAATCTGAAAGTTAGAGCATACTCCGAATCAAATAATACAGCATGCTTTTTATAGAATAATACCCCCGTTTACACTATGAAAAGCAGAATTCCTAAAGAAATAACTGCAACTCTTAACTTCTTCATATGTTCTCTGTTTTTATTATTTATCTGTATTAAAACCAATAAATTGCATGCATATTGCTTCAGTTTTTAGAACCTAAGTGGATAATTATCAAAGAAATGCACAGGCAGTAAGGTTACTTACAAACAATTATATGCCATTAAAATCATGGTTGTACATGGTATGTATATTACAATAACAGCTTGTTTCTCACCAGAGACGCATGACTCTTTATCCTTTAAGTCAATCAACAAATATCGGGGGCTCTCGGGAAGCCACGGAAGAGCCACAAGCTGCAGGATGGCTGGAACAGCATTACTTGCCAGCAACAGAGGCCAGGTCTCCTCACTGCCAAGGATCTCACTGGAGTAAGATGGAAAGAGCAAAGACTCAGAGTTTTGGCTTTTGAAAGAGAGACCCCATAGTCTGAGCATATATATCAAACCAGATACAAATTAAAAGGGTGTAAAAACCTGGATAGCAATAATTGCTTAAACCAAATAACACTAAAACATTATTGTATGTAGAAATGCATGTATTCAATATCATGGCAAAAAATATCCAGTGCAAAAAAAAAAAAACAAGGTTAACCTTTAATTTCAGTACCTGTAAAAAAAAACCTCTTGTAAGAGTATCCTTTAAAGGGACACTATAGTCACCAGAACAACTACAGATGAAAGTAGTTGTTCTGGTGAGTATAATCAGTCCTCAGAGGCATTTTCATGGAAACACTTTCTTTTCAGAGAAAAGGCAGTGTTTACATTGCCCCCTAGGGACACCTCCAGTGGTCATTCCTTAGATGGCTACGTGAAGTTCTTCTTGGGGCAGTGCTGCACAGTAGATGCTGTAAAGATGCTGAATTTTCCTTATAGAAATGCATTGATTCGATGCATCTCTATGAGGAGGTGCTGATTGGGCAAAACGTTGTTTAGCCCCGCCCCATCCCGCCTCTTTGCCGATTTCAGCCAATCCAATCCAGTTTCCTGCAGCCCAGGCTGAACTGAAAAATAAACAGAAGTACTACTTAACTTTAACCCCTTAAGGACGGCAGGCGGCATAGCACGTCCTCGCCATCATTCCCACTTACATGCTCACCGGCGATCCCACGCCGGCGATCGCGATGGGGGGGACTTACCTGACATCCCAGAGAGTCCCCCTGCTGCCGATCCCGCCCTCCTGGGCCATGTGATGGCGAGGTGCTTACGAGAACCTCACGATCACATGGACGGAATAGCCGTCCATAGCAGTGTTAGCAGAGGGAGTGCCTGGAATGACAGGTAGTCCCCCTGCTGCCTGAAATAAAAAGTTTTAAAACAGTGTAAAATAAAATAATATATACTTAGATCATATATATATATATACTTACACATACATACACATACACTGTCTAAGTGAATTTTAATATTAATATATATAATTATTTATATATATTAATATCAAAATACATGTAGAATGATATTAATTAAATATAATTATATATATATATAATCTAAAATAAAAAATATATAAATACGTCAAAAATGAAAAAAAATGCTGAATAATTAAAAAAAAAAATATATATATATATATATATATATATATATATATGTGTCATTTCATTCTAACTATATTTTTATTTATATATATATATATATATATATATATATATATGAAAAAAAGAGATGCATGCACTCCTGGATTAGAGAGTAATTGCCCAGTGCTGGTCATGGTTCAATCATTATATGGTTCAATCATTATATACAGGCATTATATGCCTGTAGCTCCTCTGTGCTCCCTCTGTAATGATGTCATATGACGTCATATTCCTGCTCCCGACATCATTACACAGCGCGAGGGAACAGAGAGCAGCTGCAGGCAGAGTACTGCTCCCTTGCGCGCCGCCCACAATGCTCCCGCGGGCGGCCGCCTCCTCCATGCTCCTCAATATTCCCTGTGACAGCCGCTGTCAAAGCTCCCTCGGCGGCCACACTAACTAGAGAGCTGGCACATCCCAGGCAAAATTTTTAGTCGCCATGGCGATCTGGCGTCTGGGATTTGTCGAGCCCTGCATAAATATATATATCACTATAAATATACACCTATAGATAAATAAAAATATTTTTTAAAAATACATATATATTTATATTCTACATATATAGTTACGTAATATTTTTACATAATTAAGTAATTTTATTAATTACAATTAGTGGGACCTGCCTGCTAACCCAGGCAGAAAGTCCAGAGAATTTAATTAATTTTATTAGTTTATTTTAACTTTTATGAGATGGACTGAAAGCATAGCTGACTTTGGGTTTTGGCCATAAATCTGAAATTGTAAATCTTTGAAGTCTCACTAGCAACAGCTGTGGGAACTAACAAAATGTGCCAGCTGAAGTCCTAGCTTCTGTAAATTTTTGTCAGGGAGCACGAGAGAAAGTACTCCCTACTTTATGATATCTTTTGACAAAGAAATTTAAATACAAACAATGTGAGTATTTTATAAAGATTCTATTTTTATGAAATACTTAAAAGGAATAATCTGATAACATGCGTTAAAACCACAATACATACATAAAACTATGCTTTATATATGTGTATATATATATATATTGTGATAAGGTGAATGGGGTGGTCTGTGAGGGAGTTTATATTTCAACTGCATTGTTCAGAGAGGCATATGATCTTTAAGAGTGTGTGTGTGTATAGAACTTAAATGCATATTTAGTTATGGGCCCCTGGGGTGGAGCATTTGGAGAGCAGGGTGGGCCACTGCTCCACGTGACTGTTTATTGTTTTTTCTTGGGAGACTAGGTCCAGGCCAGGGTTTGGACTGTCTCCAACCCACTGCTTAGCTGCAGGTAATCAGCTGCAGCAGTGGGAATAAACCCCACCCTGCTAGGCAGGTAAGGAGAGAATGTTTGTTTCTCTCTTGAAGGGCTGGAAGCAGCACTGGAGTGCAGAGAGCTGACAAAGACACTAGGTTGGTGAAACCTATATTGTTTTGTTATAGTTTAGCCCCTGAGAGATAGGGAACTTGATGTTAGTAAGTGCTCAGACCGAGCTAGGTTTTTGTTTATAGGGATTTGTGTTACATAATTGTTTTTTTTTTTCATTTTGCTGTTGTCTCCGTGGTGAAGCTCAACAATAAAGTGCATGGAATTAAGTTACTTTTAACCCCTTAACGAGTGACGGACGAGGTCCGTCACTCAGAGGATTGCCATAACGACGAGTGACGGACCATTAAAATGAACCCGTTAAAATCAATAGTGATGACCCTGCCCCCTGTGTAAAAAAATTAAAAATAAAGTTAATTTAAAATCCCACCCCCCTTTACCCATTTTAATAAAAAATTAACCCTTTCCATGCCAATTGATCACTGACTACAGTGCTCAATTGGCAGGGATTACATTTTACTGTCATCTGATTAAAAAAAAAAAAAATTCCTCGGAATCCTGAAAAGTGTTGGTCTGCTTGAAAGCTTGGGCTGCGCAGCTGGCTGATGCTGTGTAAATCCCCATCTAGAAAGGGGTCTTCTAGCCGGAGCCCTGCAAACAGGCTTCACCTCTGGAGCATATTTCATGGTGTGCTTCCGCCGCAGATTACGCCAGAACTGCTGGTAGATGGCATTGAATGCTCATCGGAATCAAGTTCTTTTGATACTGAGGAAAGGTCCCATAAGTGGACTGAACCATATATCTGGGCACTCAGGCCAACTTCCTGGCTTTGCACCCCTCCCTGTCACAGGTGCCTCATTCCAGGACCCTGTTTAGCCTTGACAGTGTTAGGGAACACTGCTATATTAGCCCCAGAATGGCACTTTCAGTGAACCCTGACTAGAGGGGGTTAAAAATTAGGTTGTTCTATTACATCAATTAGGGAGCTACATAAACCCTATGCAGAGGGAAATCAGTCTCTCCTGTGAAGAGCTGGGGCGGAGACAGAGACTGTGAGTCAAAAAGACTGCTAAAACTGTGTGGGAACAAAAAGGTGTTTTGCAAGCCTTTATTTTTATTTGTTAAACTACTGGGGTAAGCTTAGCTGCCCAGTAGCATAGAAAGGGTACTCTATGTTAGTTAGTCTCCAGGGTGGAGTAGGAGTTTATTTTTGGTTTTGCTGTGGCTCAATTGGGGCCTGCTTGCTAAATAAAGTTTTCCTCATATTGGAAGAAAGAACTGTTTCTGCTATTTATGACCTAAGACCCGGCCAGCCTGCTACTTTATATACACACACACACACACAAAATACCAGAGCATTGCAGTTTGCAATTATACCTTTTGATTATAACTAGGCTAAATTTTTCTTATTTTCATTATTTTTTTATAGTTTTGCATCAACTTTTTTGTAACACCTTGTTTAGTGAGTAAATCCTTGCTGGAGTCACTCCTCCATCCCTTTGGTCCACCCAGGGCCAGCACCACCGTCTGGCGAACTAGACATTTGCCTAGGGTGCCGGCCTGCTGTGGGTGCCCACCGGGATATTTCTTGGTGGGCTCCCCATGTCTTGGGCCACAGCGGAGCTGCCCCACACTGGACCCCAGTAAGTGTTTGACTGTCAAACTGTCAGCGAGTGAGTGTCTGTGAGTGTGTGTGTGTCTGTCAGTGAGTTTCTGCCTGTGTCTGTCTGTCAGTGAGTGTGCGAGTGAGTGACATGAGGGGGCAGCAAAATGGATCTTTGACTAGGGCGGCAGATATCCTTGCACCGGCCCTGGGTCCACTGTTACTTGGTGTCAGTCTGTTCATGTAATCATATTGGTAGGTGGTTAGATCCCAGTCTGTCATTTGTCTTGCAGATTGAAATGCTATCATCAGAATCCCACTTAAATACTCTGGATTAGAAAAACAGACTGTGCAATAAAGTCACAGACTTTGGGGTTACAGTATATGCATAAGTGTATCCTGATAAATGCAACAATCTGCATAATTAGATTCATCAGTTTTCTACCGTATTCATCCATGTGATATGCTAAATGATCAAAACTGCCCCTCCTTGAATCCATGTGAACCTTTCTAATTCGTTCCTGGTTCATAATCACTCCTTTTTATAGAGGCAAGCACCATGACCACCATAGTCCACTGAAGTGGTTATTGTGCTAATACACTACAGGTGCCATCCCCTGGTTTTGTATCAAACAGTTTTCGAGCTCTTTAACACAAACCAATAGCCTAAAGGCGCCGATGGCCCAGTCAACGGCTTGCCATATATGTCTCCCGGTAATTCTTAATAGGGTAAAAAGGTCAATGTATTCTTTATTTCACACCTCAAATGTATATAATAATAGAAGCATGTGAGTGCCAAGTACACAGTTCACATAAAAAAAAAAAAAAAAATGTACCTTCAAAAGTTGATTGATTTGTACTTAGAGTCACAATCAATTAAAGGACCACTATAGTTACCTTGACCACTTTATCATAATGACGTGGTCTGCTTGCAGTGTCCTTGGCCTTTTGGCATTGCAGTTTTCTAAAAAACAGCAAAGTTTGCATTGCAGGGTTAAGTCCCCCTCTAGTGGACTGACAGCCACTGAGGGTGCTACCGCTTCACTGACAAAGTAAAACTCTGTCACATGACTCTGAAGCCCCATATGAAATGATTGCTTCAATGCTTTGCAATGGGAAGTTTGAATGTGCACACAGCACTTAAGGAGCTTGTGCATTAGGTCCCCATTGCTCCTTTATGAGGAGTATTGGATAGGTATATAGCGGAGGAGGCCATGCCTCCTTCAATATATTGCAGGAGGCAGAGAGGTCTGTAGCACTGATGGAACCTCAGTCCGGGAATAAGATAAGTAAAACTTAACTTTTCTTTTAATATAGATTGCAAAGTTTGTATTTCTAACGCTATGCTATTCCTTTAATTTTCTCAATATCAATTCACATTTTATATTTAGTTACTCTTTATTTTTCTGGGATACTGTATTTCTTTAATATGCCCATAGGAATAAATGTGTTGCATGTTACAACGATAACAGCTGGAATAATTCCCAATAAACCATTGGCTTAACGGCCTTAACCCATCACAGTTTTTTCACAAACATTATTTATTTTTATTGGTTCGGCTGTGGGATATTATTTGTTACATTTTTGTCTTGTCTACCACTATATTTTATTTGTAGTTTGGCTTGATAAACATTATTATTATTTATTATTATTATTTTATTTATTTTTTTTATGTTAGACTTATTCCTTATTGAGTTTGTTTGTTTGACTTTTTAGGTCTGACATCTTCAGTTCTTGTCTATATATAATAGATCGAATACCTATCATTCTCTTACCTGATTCCCACCACTTGCCCTAGGACGAGTCCCAGTGCAGTAAAAACTGCAGAAGACAGTGCTACTGTGCCACGCAGTTTCTTAGGGGCACTCTCTCCCAAGTACATAGGCTGCACATTCATACTGACACCTAGGGAGAAAGAGCTGGGGTCAGAAACTGAAGATGGCAATGTTGGGGGGGAAAAAAATATATTTTGTTTAAATTGAGGTTAAAGGGACACTCCAGGCAGCTAAGCAAGTATAGCCTAAATTGAAGCTAATAAGCTCAAATGCCTGTGGTTAGTTTATTTTCTTTTAATTCTGTATAGTTTTCCTGCAGTGCTGTAAAATGTTTTGCTGTTTTCAGCAATGTAACCCAGCCTCATTAACCACCCCATCTCACATTTCAACATGTTTATAAATCCTCCAAAAGAAATGTGGCCAATTAAATCAGAGACATGTCTTCTGTAGTGTAAGGAATGCTCACAGCACAGACTGCACTGCAGGTAGAGCCCATATGTGCTCCTTTTCCTCCCTCCATGTATGCAAGCAAAAAACTCTTCTCCAGCCCCTGTCAGCCAACCCCACTGCCCACTGTTAACCCCTTCCCTGCCAGCCAACATCATTACGTACTGTTAACCCCTTCCCTGCCAGTCCCCATCAGCACACCTCCCTAACCACTGTTAACCCCTTCTCTGCCAGTCTGTCAGCCAACCACACTACCCACTGTTAACCCCTTCCACTCCAGTCCCTTTTTAATCAATCTCGATAGATAGGGGGTGGGGAGCATTTGGTGACACTAGGTTTACTGTAAGGGGGGCGCGGGTTATATGCATTTATTACCTATGCAGTAGCTTTTATTGCTGAATATAAATCCACTATTCTTACCTGAATTCACACCAGCTAATATCCTGCCCAATATGATCATCTCAAAGGATTTAGCAAAACGGCTAAACCCACACAAGATTGCCGAAAGGATGACGAAGAAATTATTGAACAGCAGAGACTTCTTCCTTTAAATTAACACGGAACATAAAAATAAATAAACAAATACAGCTCAGAGTACATTTCTGTTGTTGTGGGTTTTTTTTTAAAAGGAAAACATCCTTGCAATGGTTCAGTGTGTATTACAAAAACAGCACATAGAAGGGAAACATACAACCATTTTTAATATCATTAGGACTGACCTCAAATCACTAACCAGCGAGGTGACAATTTCCTGCCCTTCTAAGGTTGTTCCATCCATCAGATATACATGAATTTTGGAAAGTTTACAAAGTCTGGCATGGTTTAGAGTTTAGATAGTGATATTTTATGTGTCTAAATGTAGCAGGAAAGTAAAATGAGCAACTAAAAGGGAAGAATGTTTTAACAAGTAGAGAATGAAACACAAGCAAATTACCTTCCCAGCTTGATGGCCATTGGACCTGCAAGTAGTGCCCCTAGGAATCCACCAAGAGGGTACACAGATACTATAACAGACCAAATGAGGGTGATAATCCAAGCATCAAGCACCGAGCCACTGCGCTCCAGCCATGTCTGGTTCACAAACTTCTGGATGTGCTGAGATAGGAAGAGGTAAAGGAAGGTTTTTATATGGTTAAGACTAGCATTTGAATATCTGTATAATTCATAAAGTAATTCCTAATATATAGCATGAAAGATGATATTGTAAGTAGGAAGAGGAAAGGAAATCTGACCTTCTATATACTCAGATCAGCAGTTAGAATGAGTGTTGTAACACAGAACTACTATACTCTCTTGATTACCATACTTCAAATAGGCATGCTACTCACCATGGTGGGTGCATTGATGATAGTGAGATTATATCCATATTGGAATGTCCCGCCAATGCCTGCTGCACACATTGTAAAGAGGAGAACTCGGCCCTATATTCAGAATACAAGAAGCAGCATTAATATAATTAGAGCATTTTGTATCACTAAAAAAAAAATATAAAAATCTTCACTACCTAGAACTTACTAAAGAAAGGTTGTAAAGGGCATACAATTCCATATTCTGATTGGCTCAACAGCATACCTACTGTATGTGAGTCCTTAGCAGCAGTTCTGATAGAGCACTTCCAGTAAAATACAGCAAGGTATCCTGACACTGACCTCATCAAGTAAGTCTGTTAGACACTCTATGACTATGGCTGGAGCAAGGTTTTTTGACTACATACGCGAAAATGCATTTTGCCGTGCCTCACTCCTCACCTACACAGGGGGGTAAGAGCTACACAGGGGGGTGTAAGACACACTAAAAAGAAGGGATAGAATAAACTAAAGGGGGTGAAACACACACAAAGGAGCAAAAGGGGTAAGACATTCAAGAGGGAAAGTG
>OW240916.1:199357737-199368809 GCA_933207985.1 Pelobates cultripes
CACCCTGTTACAAAAATCAATGCCGCCTACACGACCACTGATAGGAGACGTGGAAGGTATTAAACTGATCAGAACAATACTAAACACACCACTCCTATCTGGTGGCACATTAGCTTGACAGCGCAGTGCCCCAAATTTGCAGTAAGAGGACCGACCAAGCCTCTTCTTCCATATCCCTGTTACAAAAATCGATGCCGTGTACACGACCACTGATAGGAGACGCGGAAGGTATTAAACTGATCAGAACAATAAACACACCACTAATAAGGTTTTCTCTCTGTATGGCTCATAAAAGATGCTTAAGATTAGAAGCGACTGAAAAGCATTTCTCACACAGGTATTAAACTGATAAAAATAGTACTAAACACTCCACTCCTATCTGGTGTCACATTAGCTTGACCGCGCAGTGCCCCAAATTTGCAGTAAGAGGACCGACCAAGCCTCTTCTTCCATCTCCCTGTTACAAAAATCAATGCCGTGTACACGACCACTGATAGGAGACGAGGAAGGTAGTAAACTGATCAGAACAATACTAAACACACCACTCCTATCTGGTATCACATTAGCTTGACCGCGCAGTGCCCCAAATTTGCAGTAAGAGGACCGACCAAGCCTCTTCTTCCATCTCCCTGTTACAAAAATCAATGCCGTGTACACGACCACTGATAGGAGACGCGGAAGGTATTAAACTGATCAGAACAATACTAAACACACCACTCCTATCTGGTGGCACATTAGCTTGACGTAGGTGCCCCAAATTTGAGTAAGAAGGACCGACTGGCATCTTCTTTTACATCTCCCTGTTGCAAGAAATCACTGCCATATCCATACAAATTGTACAGAATGTCAGGATAGTTTTTTCCAGGGACAAATGTTGTAAGCCTGTTGAGCGAGGTGACCTTGCTGGGTCCCAGATTGTGCGGTTCCTAAAATGGCTGCCATATACACGTCCACTGATAGGAGACGCGAAAGGTATTAAACTGATCAGAACAATACTAAACACACCACAAATAAGGTTTCTCTCCTGTATGGCTCCTCAAATGATGCTTAAGATTAGAAGCGGCTGAAAAGCATTTCTCACACTCCGAACAAAAATATTTTTTTTTAACATTCTCTCCACTTTGAACGAAATGACGTTTGGGAAGAGATTAACATAATTAAGCACAGGCAGTAAAAATACAGTTTTTAGCCATTCCCTGTAACTTTAAAACTACACATCCCATCTTCATAATTACATATTTGGAATCAGCACACTTAAAACATAAACATAACCAAAAATCAGCCAAATCCATCCAGGGGTTAAAAAGTTAGCTGGAGGTCCTTTTATGACCGACTGCAAGCACATTTTCCTGCCCAAAACAGTTCCATAGATTTGGGCTGTGAGGTCGGTCTATTTCAGGCTGAAAAAACGACTAAGTCCCATAGCGAATGGGACTTAGTCTCTGCAGCTGAAATAAGGCTGAAAAAAACGGCTGAAAAAAAGACTAAGTCCCATCGCCGAATGGGACTTAGTCTCTGCAGCTGAAATAAGGCTGAAAAAAACGGCTGAAAAAAAGACTAAGTCCCATCGCCGAATGGGACTTAGTCTCTACAGCTGAAGCGGGCTGAAAAAGCGGCTGAAAAAGACTAAGTCCCATGCGGATGGGACTTAGTCTCTGCAACTGAAAAAGCATTTTGAAAAAAGGCTAAGTCCCCATGCATGAGAATGGGACTTAGTCTCTACAGCTGAAATAAGGCTGAAAAAGCGGCTGAAAAAGACTAAGTCCCATGCGAATGGGACTTAGTCTCTCACAGCTTTTGAAATAGGAGCTGAAAAAGCGGCTGAAAAAAGGCCAGTCCCATGGCGAATGGGACTTGGTCTCTCCCCAGCTTTGAAATAAGGCTGGCGGCTGAAAAAGACCCAAGTCCCATGCGAGATGGGACTTAGTCTCTGCAACTGAAATAATTTCCCATTTACTGAACCAAGTGGGAAATAGCAAGGCAGGCACAAAGGGTTTGCACCAGGTCTGGGGACACAGGGGACACCGTCTTAAAGGGGCCGTGTCCCCAACAAGTCTGGGGACACGGCCTTAAAGGGGCAGTGTCCCAATCTTCCCGATGTCCCAAAAAAGGTGTTTAAAGGGCCAGCACCAGTCACATAAAGAATCCATAAGCCCCAATATGCCCACTGACAGTCTTAAAGGCCATACACACCAAATAAAAGTGCATACATTTTCACAATCTCCCAGGGGCCATAGTCATGCGGGAGGAGGCTGGCAAATAGGCTTCTCCACAACCCAGGGAAGTGGGGCAATTTGCCATTTAAAGGGCCCGTTACAAATAGCAGTTTGTAACAAGGTGTCCAATCCCATATCTGCCAAGTGACCCCACGTCTTAGGGGAACAGTCCCTATTCTGCTCTGTGTCAGTGTGTATCAGGGGCTCTGAGGACAGGTGTCAATCCATATGTCAAGGTGTCAATATGTCGCCTATGTCGAGGTGTCAATCCATATTGATTGTGATTTAGGAATGTTAAGGTGATTTCTGCCCTTTATGGATTAAAACCAGACTCTGTATCAACTGTGTAATTTTCCATGGGAGTTTTGCCATGGATCCCCCTCCGGCATGCCACAATCCAGGTGTTAGTCCCCTTGAAACAACTTTTCCATCACTATTGTGGCCAGAAAGAGTCCCTGTGTGTTTTAAAATTCGCCTGCCCATTGAAGTCAATGGCGTTTCGGGCGGTTCGCCGGTTCGCGAACATTTGCGGAAGTTCGCGTTCGCCGTTCGCGAACCGAAAATTTCGGGTTCGCGACATCACTACTGATGAGGAATACCTCCAGTGGACACTCAGATGGCCACTACAGGTGCTTCCTAGTCGAGACATGAATGCCGCCCTATGAAGTATCTGCGCATGTGCGGCAAAGCTGCGCATGCGCACCAGAGAGCAATGACGCTTCTGAATAGAAGCGTTTTATTGCTCCCTGCTCGCACCCTCCTATTTCGTTATTTTGACGAAATAGGGGGCACAGCATCAGGAGGATCCCGGCGCTGTATCCAGGTAAGTAAAATCCCTTCCCTGTAGTAACGCTTTAAAGTTATTATTTAATCATTTATATAGCAACTGCAAATTCCGTAGCGCTGTGCAATGGGATAAACAACTCATAGTTTAGGGAATAAGAATATACCCGGCGAGTAAAAATGCTATCCCCCCCCAGATTTTTTGTGGTTCCTACGCCCATGAACTGGCCCTGGGTACTAGCGTCTGTGCTGCCTTATGGTAGTGCAGGCCCTGTCTAGGACCACCAGAAACACCATCAAGAAACACTGAAAAGAAAAATCAAACACCGATCTGTAAATAATGGACACACTCCCAAAAATGTACACTTTTTTTTTTTTTTTGCAGAAATGCAGAATTGTTACTTAAAAATAATAAACATGCCTGCTCTCACTGCGGATCCTCACTCACTAAGAGAAAAGGCTATTTTCTCATCCAGGTCTGTAAATGCCATCACATCAAACTCCCCTTTCTTCTGCACAAACAGAGATTCATTCACTAAACATTGATAGATATTCACAAAACATTCAGGTATAGCAGACAAAATTATGAATGACAAGATTTAGGCAAAAAAACAAGCAGAACTGGTTCACCTTCCCTATAGCTTGTATTTAACATTTGCTGAGATTTTAGTGAATAAATCCCTGAATTGTAGTGAACTGAAAATTTCTGATTGCAAAAATTAGGTAAATACTTTATTTGAAGAAGGGAAACCCCCCCCTCCCCCACTAAAGTAAGCAATAGTCAGATCTTGGAGTATGGGAGAATTTGCAGTATGGGAGACTGTATGGCTCAATGTGGGGGGGGGGAGGCGACATATAACCCTGTTTGAATTGGCCATGTAAAAGCATTTACTGTTTTGTCCCTTTAAAAGATGTAACATTTATATTTTGGCAACATTTCTCATGTTACCGGATACCAATGAATATAAACAGATATTTGCATTTCTGTGCCCGTTTACTCAATCTGCACATATAAGATCTTGCATTGTACAATATTTTATATCATCTTTCCTATGGGAGCAAGAACACAGGGAGCCCGGTCGCACTGGCGACCTCGGCGACCCCTGTAGTTCGCCACTGATCATGGCACAGGGGCCACGTTTCAAATACAGATGCCATTCACGCTATCCCAAGCACCAGGACAGTGACGTCAGAGGCCCATGGCACTTCCCCTGCAGCCATAGATGGCAATTGCTAATAATGCCCTGTACTCCCCACCTGAGTGCGACTTCCGCCATGTGCAATGGGCTCCTCTTCCTCCTCGCCGGTATCACTCATGTTCCCAGTATTGGGGTGGGACAAGGGGGGAGGGGTTACATTACCCGGTGTGAGCCCAGCTAGGTGCCCCTGCAGCTATGCACAGCACTACAAGCACAATGTCTGCATCATGGCACACAGAGCCAGCTAAGCTCCCTCCCACACACTGTCCCTGCTATCAGAGCCTGTCTTCTATGGAGTGTGTCACATGCCTACCTAATACTTCTGTACTAATAATAAACCGGGATATTACTGACCCACTATTCACACACACACACACAGCCTGACACACTCTACCACAAACACAATTTCAAGAACAATCACTAGATATGCTGTTGTCAATACGAAAAGCCCTATTTTTGAAAGACCCAGGTGGGAATGAAACATTTGTCAAGATATATGTGACTCTTTGTTTCACAGAATACAGAAAGCAACTTTTAAAGACATGAGAGCATTTGTTTGGCTAGGCAGGAGGGTAGGGTATACATTGTTGGAGCATATAATGGTATATTATTTTTGTGGAATAAAGGAGGAATTCATGAAAACAAAACCTTTGTGGACTGGTTGGCTATAAATACGTGATTGCCCATGTTGCTATAGTTTTTTTTTTTTGGGGGGGGGGGGTTTGGTAACAAGTATTTCCTCTTTCAAAGAGCAAAAAAACGAAAGAAAACCAACCTAAAACTGTAATGATGGCAGAATATACAATTTAGTTCCAACAATATAACCAATGTTTATTCACTTTAATCACAAGGTACATTGTAAATTATTTTTGTAAGTGTACAGTATTTTATGAGGCATATAAATTCCAGGTTAATTGGTTTATATCTCTTCCTAGTAATAAACATGGCAGCCTCTGGTTAGCACCTCAGTTGGATGCAGAGTTGCAGACCATTAATAAATGTCTCCTGAGTTCCTTCAAATTAGAATGTTGCTTCTGGTTATCACCGCAACTCTTTGAGACAATAATTCCTGGATCAATGGATCAATTCCTGCTCGAAATTATAATTTAGTTGCATAAATCAATATTAGTTAATCAACATAAAATTTCGCAGAAATGTTCTGCACTGGCCACATCCCCACTCGCACCCCTAAAATTAACCCCTTAAGGACACATGACATGTGTGTCATGTCATGATTCCCTTTTATTCCAGAAGTTTGGTCCTTAAGGGGTTAAAGTGTCCCTCTTTGTACATGTCAAATGTTAGAAGGTGTGCTTTAGTGTGCATTCCTCACTGAGTGGTGTGTCTTATTTAATGCATATTGCTTTGATCATACCCACTCATGAAGGAATCCTCTCACATTCTAATAATACTGCTATGTCAAAAAAATATATATATCTATGTATATTTGCAAATGTCCTGAACCCACATCACATCCACCTTCCATCTACTAGTAATGTACTAGTAAAAAAGACAGTGGTAACTCCAAAATTCAAATCACATTCATTAACACATGTACGAGGTTTGTGAAAAACAGGGCACATTCAAGTTTGTAGCAAACTGTATTTCTCACCATTTTTGGTTGTTGGCTCATTTTCTGTCAGGCAGCTGGATTCTGGTGTTGTCTCTTGCTTTGTGACAGCCAAGTGGGAACACTAGAAAACTCACACATGTAGGAATGCAGAGTTATCCATTACTGTGTCAAATAACATTCAGATTATGCTCTCATGTGAGCATGTTAAAGTGCCACTAAACTTTAAATAATAACATCTGATCTTAGAAGCATATGTTATTTTTTTTTTTAAATAATCTTATAAGACAAACATTAAGTTGGCACATAAGCAATGCATGTTGCAAGATTTTGAAAATACATATTTCAGCGTTGGGTACAGCTGGATATCTTGTGCTGTAGCAGATCATGAGGTCACAGCAGAATACACACTAATCCTCTTATACACCGGTTATGCAATGGATAGTACCCTGCTGATGGAAGTTAAAGAAACACTATTTCTAACTCTATAGTGTACTACTAACTATTTAGATGATTCCACCATCTGCAATAAGAAAGCATTTTGCTGTGTCTGTGTATGTGCTGCAGCTGGGCCTCCATGACTGAGATCATCTGATTGATGACCTCAGCCAATCCAATGCTTCCCCATAGGAAAGCATTCGAAGGTTAGTGTGCATGCATGGAAAAGCACTTCCACAATCAAATGATCTTTATGAGCAGCATTCGATTGAGAACCAGAGTCTTACTTGGTTCTCACAGGGGAAGCACCTCTGGTTGTCAGGAAGACCTCTACTAGACGTGTGTCTTACTCTGCAGTGTAAGCATGGCCGTTCCTACAACAGTAGTGTTTTTTACACAGCACGGTTAAAATGTCAGGTTTCACTTCATTGAGATAAAGTGGTCTTGGGGCCTTTAGTGTCCCCCTAATATTCATAGCTTCTTGAATGCAAATAAACCCAACCATATTTATCCCCTAACCAGAGTGGCAACATTTTAAGTGATCTTTTTATGAATTAAATATGCTCATATAAAATTAGTAACCAAGTGGTGACTTAAATCTTTCACCAAGGCCCAAAGCTGGCCTTCTAACTTTTGAAAATGCAGAAATATATATGTATGGGGCATTGCTCTATCCACATAACACAAGAGTGCATGATATCCACATCCACAATGTATTGTATCTAAAAAATAAATAAAATGTACAAGCATGACCAAAAATGCAAACCGCCCAAAATTTGAAATGGACAGAGAGGAACAGTTTCATTTCAGGGGTGTGACCCTGTAATGGTAAACTGTTCTGAGAATAATTTATGTATCTAAAATGTAATTTAAAGCAAGAACAAGGTATGTTATTTACACAGACTGATTTCTAAACACATTTATTGCAATTTAAATACACATTACTTTGAGTATTATTGCTGTGGAGCCCTGTTATACATGCAGACATCTTTTAGCTAACAGTATGATACTGAAATGGTTGCCCAAATGTTAGACAAGCCCAGTAAATTAATCTGTCTAAAATTTGAGTTTACAATTGTCTCTTAAATTCATATAAATCAAATCTATGCACCGTGAACAAACAAATATTAAGTATTACACTCTTTTTAAACATGTTGCTAACAAAAATATTAAATACCCTTGGTTGTCTTATTATAAAAAGATACATTTGACTCGGTACAAATTCAGGAGCTGTGACAACTTACATGTCCTGCAATAGCAAATTCTGAACACTCCTTTTTTTTTTTTAATTAGTGGGTCATTAAACAGTTTCAGCCAGTCCGCCAGAAACCAGTTTTCAAAGTTGTAAACTCAGTATGAACAGAATACTTGGCTAATAGATAATGATTGTATAAAACCTTTGAGTTTAAATTAATAAGTTACTTGTGAATCTGCACTTTTAAAGCAGCACATGGTTTGTCATACCACGGAATGATAAAGAATACAATTTTACACACTGTGCTCAATAATACGGGAGTGAAACCGCTAAGAGAAATAGCAGATGGAAGCCCTCCCACGCTCATGCACCAATTCCATTACACCCAATTGAAACACTACTATTATAACCTACCACACAGGACCAAAATTCAAAGCGACCTCATATGGTACGAGACGCTATGCTCGCAAGCACGGGAGAGTCTCAGCGATATACCAAACCCTAATAACAGGAAATCGATCAAAAAAACAACTTGTACAAAGGCCAATGGGAGGAATGGACAGCCAAATCCTTCCTGGACGACCAGTGGGAAGAAATCTTGATACTGCAACACAAGAGCTCATCTAGCTCCCACTTCCATGAGGTAAACTACAAGTTGCTGGCGCACTGGTATCGCACACCATCCTTACTCAGCCGATACATCCCAACTATCCCGAACACCTGCTGGAGATGCAACGAGGGCATTGGATCACTGCGGCACATCTGGTGGGACTGCAAGAAAATTAAGCCATATTGGGGGAACATCGAACATGAAATAAAAAACATACTGGATGACCTCCCACACCTGACAATGGAAGCAGCCCTCATACATCACACGGAGCAACCCCTGTCTACCTACAAAAAAAATCGATCATGAGACATCTGCTGAACGCAGCTAAATCCCTAATTCCACTACACTGGAAGAAAGAGGACCCACCCACAACGGAACAATGGAAAAGGCGAAGTGGAAGAAATACGAAGCGCTGAAGCCAAAATAGCAGACCTGTTGGGAAGAGGATACCCTGGCTACTATACATAGTGTAGGCGATGAAGCGCAGTTGGACACACAGCAGAATCTGCAGAGAGGAGGGGGGGAGGGGGACCCGGGGGCGCCGGGAGGGTGACCCATGCACCTCAGCTGCACAATCATACCCCCCACTGCCCCCCCACCCCACTTTACCCAGCCTGTCCTCCTTTCCCCCCCCACCCGACTAGGGACAACACACAAATGCAATCACGACACAGGGCAAGACCCAAATAGAGTGAAACCCGTGATACCGCTGTAGATTAGGAGGAGACATGTGAGGTGAATTGATGCACGAAAGTGGAATTTCCCCAGAAATTAGAAGACCTACCACGGACACAGTAGGACACAACACTACAACACATCACGAGAAAGGGACACAACAAACCATAGGGTTCCACGTTAAACTTGAGCTTGAGATGCAGACACCCACTGACACACACTGATCGACACAGGAACTGAAACCTAAGGAGTCAACCGCACCAATACTGGATCGAACAAACAAACATAATAACATGTTCCGCCTACCTTCATAAGCATGGAACCCAAATAAGCAAACACACAATATTTAGACAAGGCCACACACGAAACATTACAGACTGTCCGAATGATGACTAGCAATAAAAATGCAAACTGGACGAAAGCAACAACGAACATGCACTATTAGACGCCGGGGACAAGGGGACCGAGACCCCAGGAAATAGAGACCTAAGGAACCGCAGGGGCCAAAGTAACGCACATACATATCAAAAAGCAATGCTCATGAGTGGAAAGCACAAAACTGACACCGAGGTCGCTACGACTAATCCCACCCCGGGCCAGAAAGAAACCCACCATAAGACAGGGTCCCGAGATCCGGAAGGGAGGGCACAAATCACGCAAGGGGACAGCACTAATAAACACACGAACCCTAGGGAATACAGGGACAGAGTTCCCTATCTTACAAAAAGATAAACCTGTCTACCCTGATAAACGGTACATAACACCCAGATCACCGGAATACGTATAAGATAAGGGGAATTACAGTGGTAATGACAATGCTATGGGACGAAGGAGGCCTGCGAGCCAAACAGCGACCCACTGATAATGTGGCCTGCGAGCCCGTAGGAATATGGTGTCACACCAGATGCATTGATATATGAAAATATGCCTGAGACCTGCGTGTCTCTCTACCAACTCTTTATGCTTGCGTTTATTTGCATTATCGACAAATCATATTTACAAAAAATAAAATTTTAGTTCATAACATCAGCCACATTACCATAAAAACAATAGATTGTATACATGACAAAACAGATTATTCATGTTATACACTCCCAGAAAAAAAATTCTACCACTTGTGGGTATGACCACATCGTGTCTTTTAAATACTACTCTACGAGTTCTGTTTTATTCGTGTCTGTAGAATTTCACATTTTATGTTTAGCATTTTCCAGAAGTAAAACCAAATGAAAAACACACAGAGAAGTCAAACATCTCCTCTGCCTGTTGCCTTTATGCCGTAACTCTGATAAAGGGAGGGAGGGGGTGAGGAAGAAAAAGTGCACAGTGGTTACTTACTGTAGCTGATAGATTCACTGCTGGGCTTCTGTTGCTCATTCCATAGTTCCAAACTGCATCTTCACCACAATTCCAAAAAAGAACTACACTTAGTAATCACTCAGTAAGTTCCAAATCATCTCCACAAGATGGATCCTTAAAAGTACTCAGTTTACTGAATAAAATGCAACATGGTACAAAAAATACACATGGACCTCATTATGTAACTTGTGATCTAGATAAAATCCTAGTTAAATTTACAAAATAAAAAAAAATGTAAAACATTTTTTCAAAGTCCCTGATCCCAGTACCTGTGAGAAGGAGGGAAAAGATCACGAAGGCTAGGAATACCCTAGGCGGGTTCTGGACACGTTTCACGTTTACCCTAATGCTTTACCAACAGTTCATTTAAAAAAAAATTCTTTTGTATGCTTTTGTGAGTTTATCGAGAATTTTATCTAGATCGCAAGTTACTTATGAGGTCTGTGTGTAATTTTTTTTTTTTTGGTACCATGTTGCATATTAATACTTTTAAGGAACTACCTTGTGGATATGATATGGAGCTTACAGATTATGAAGTGTGGTTCTTTTTTGGGAATTGTGGCATATTGTAGAAGCAGGGCCGTCTTTAATAACGAATGGACCCTGGGCAAGTGTTTGCTTGGGCCCCCTGTGCCCTGCCGCTCTCGCCCCTCACTCCCTGGTATGCAATCACGGCATCCATCCCAACGCAGTGGCGGTACTAAAGTAGAATTAATTTTATTGGGACCTCCAATTGCAAGGTTGGACTAAAGGTAGAACCCCATCTGTCGTGCAACTCCAACAATGCTTTGACAGCTGGGACTCTACCAGTGGCGTACTAAGGGGGGGGCGGGGGGGGCGGTCCGCCCCGGGTGCCAGCCGGGTGGGGGGTGCCATGATCAGCCCCCCCCCCCATATGCTGCAGCCGCCCGAGCGCTCTGTATTGAGCCTCAGGCGGCTGCAGCATTGCCCGGGCGGTGCGTCCATGAGGGCGGACCGCACCGTCCGGGCGCAGCCTGAGGAGAGGCTGACAGGAGGGAGCTCCCAC
>OW240916.1:199368909-199386067 GCA_933207985.1 Pelobates cultripes
CAATAAATATACCAGCCGTACTATTGGAGTGTTGCCTGCGTTTATTCCTTTTGAATACATACACACAGTCATACAGAGACATACATACTGTATGTCTCTGTATGACGGTCTGTGTATGTACACAGGATGGCTAAAAGATAGATCCCCATCTGTCGTGCAACTTCAACAATGCTTTGCAAGCTGGGGCTCTACCAATTCCTCATGCTTGCAGGATTGTATATAGCATGAAGCAGTATTTGTGTGTTTGACTGTAAGCATGTGTTTGTATGGAGTATGTTTGTATGATTGTAGCGGTGTGTTTGTATGTAGTGTTTGCATTTGAAGGCAAGCATGCATTTATGTGTAGTGTTGGTTTTTGAATGTAGGTGTGTGTTTATATATAATTTTGGTGTCTGATACAGAGGTGTGTTTGTAAGTAGTGTTGACATTTGAATGCAGGGGTGTGTTTGTATGTAGTGTTGACGTTTGCATGCAGGTGTTTATTTGTGTGTAGTGTTGGTGTTTGAATGCTGAGATATATGCACATATACACATACACTGCCACACACGCACACACTGTGATACACACACAGACACACACACACACAGACAGATACACACACAGACACACACACACACAGACAGATACACACACAGACACACACACAGACATACAGACAGATACACACACACAGACACACACAGACATACAGACAGATACACACACACACACACTGACAGACAGATATACACACACTGACAGACATAGATACACACACTGACAGACACACACACTGACAGACATACACACTGACATACACACACACTGACAGACATACACACACACACACTGACAGACATACATACACACACACTGACAGACATACACACACACTGACAGACATACACACACACAAACACACACACACACTGACAGACATATACACACACACTGACAGACATATACACACACACTGACAGACATATACACACACAGACACACTGACAGACATATACACACACAGACACACTGACCAACAGGTTCAGGAGGGTGGCTTACCTGGGATCCAGAGTGCTGCCTGAGGTAGTTGGGAGTTGGAGGAGCTGGTCCTGCCCAGCCCCCCTCCTCTCTGCCTTCTGCTGCTGTAGTCTTCTTGGGAGGACTTCCTCCCATGCTGATTAGAAGGGGGCCAGTGGTAGCTCCGCCCCTGCTGGGTGCCTGCCGCACTGTGTGCTACAGAGGGAGCAGGGATATGACGTTCATATCCCCGCCCCCTCCATACAGTCCGCGGCACTGCAGGTTGGCGCTCGGCCACGCTACAAGAAGTGACCGGCAGGAGAGGGGAGTTGTGCGCTTCCCTCCTGCCGGTCACCCGGACATTTGCGCCCCCGGGCCGGTGCGCCCTAAGGCGGCCGCCTGTGCCGCCTTATGGACGCGCCGGCCCTGGGCCTAGAGCAATTTGGAACTGTGGGTATTGATACAGGATATGAGGCCAACTTTGCCCATGTAAGAATGAGAAATGTCTTATGCAACCCTGACATTTTATAAGTAGTTTGCCACGTTTATCATACTCTGGAATTTACCTAACCACCCATACATTCAGCCAAAAGAGCTGTAAATTGAACCCAAATGTCTAATTTATGTATTCACTAAAGGCAAATGGTAGGCAAATTCAATTAACTGAATCAAGTGTTCTAAATTAAAGCAATGCTAAAAACAGTAGCAACAAAAAGGTACAGATTCAATACAAGTATGGAGTTTGGATATGTATCAAACATTTGCATTCTCTGAGACACATTCAGAGATTTCTAAAAGCCCCCCTTTTTGCATTTATGACTGTCCAGTTTATTGTGATTGTTAACTCATGAGCTAGCTTACATGGGGAGCTAGGGAACATTGACCAGGTCCCCACTAGTAACAAGGGGTCCTTGACATCCTAACATGAAAACGTCCTACAGCCCGGTGATTGGGAAGGTAGCAAGTGGGGCAGCGCTTCCTATTAATCCTTACACATCCCATCATGGTGCATCCCTTGGGCAAATATGCCATTTTGTCATCTTTCTTTAGCAAAATTCAGGCAAATAGAAATATTTGAAATTCTGGGACAATTCAGCTTTAGTCTGATTTTGATAAATATTCAAATTCCATAATTGTATAGAATTTGGACTTTTTTTTTTATCAACTTTGTTTTAGCAGACTCTGAATTGCTCTTTCTTGGCCACTGACTAGCCTTTAGTGAATACTTGCATTTTAGGACAAAGTCAGGAATATCTGGCAAACTTTGGAGTTTCTTCAAATTTCTTTAGAGAACATTACAGACAACTTGGAAAAAATATTTACCATTCATTCATTTATAACAGTGGTTCCCAACCAAGTCCTCAAGTACCCCCTACCAGTCCAGGATTTGGGGATTAACTAGTTGTGTCTAAGGAAAAAAAACACTTTAGACACAACAGGGTAATCCCTAAATCCTGGACTACTAGGGGGCACTTGAGGACTGGGTTGGTAACCACTGATTTACAGACTATCGCAACTGGATTTGAAAAAGCACATATCTCTGTTTATGTCACATTATTGATATTAGTAAGGTTAAACATGCAAACTTTCCCAGGAGCATCAACTAATTTCTTCAGCTATGTTTAGTGCAAATTTCATAATTTGTTCTGCCACTTCCGAAGTGATTCTGAGATGGCAAAGAAGTGGCAGAAATACCTAAAACTCTCCTTCCTCAACACCTCCATGTTATGGACTTTGGATGTCTTCACATTTTTCAGATGAAGCCTCCAGGAGCCAAAACTGAAACTTAATATAGCCAAATCAGCAATAAGTTTGTATTAGGGGATCTTTTAAATGTGCAAGTATATTATAGAACTTGCAGTGTAGTCTAAATTAGTTTTTCACGACAATTCTATCTTTATGAAAAGCTCTAAAGGGACAGTCTTACAATATTTTGCTATCCTATCATTGCGATAAACTCTTATCAACATTACATTTGAATTAGAAAAGGGATAATGGAAAGGTGGAGCCAATGATATGTATATGATAATCAACAACACACATTTACAGTTCTTTTTATAGGCTACTGTTAAAAAAAGACAGTCAGATGATAAAGTTACTTGAATGAAGACAAAGTTTGCATTTGGAATAATGCATTGAAAGAAGTAATCATTGAATGTTAAAGTAGTGTCTTTTTATGTTTAAATGAAGTTTGCAGCTAATGAGAAGCCAGGAGTTAGGGATTTGCAAGGGGTGGGATTTGGATCCCAAGCATTGGATTAAAAAACATAGACTTCTAGGTCTTCAGTTGACTTGCACATTGTTGTTGTCTTATCATGAACTCTAAGGCTGACAGTGACACTGCGGTAGGTTGATTTTTTTTCTTCATTTCACAGATCAGGGATAGTTTCACTTCACTGTGAACAATTTTATCACATGCTTTTCGAGGCCACTTAGAAACTGGTCAATAATTACCAGACAAATATTTATCCTGAGAATTTGAATTCTTGTTAAATATTGTATGCCAAACCTGAAGAGATAAATTATTATTTTGTACAGTTAAATTCTTACTACTATACTCAACAGGTTTAGAAATATTTTGCAATGTTTATAGCAGTCTATAATGCAATATCTATTATGTATGGCATTAGTGGAATAACTAGATGTTTTCAATTGGCTTGCTTGGGAAATGTATCATGTAGGACTTTGCATTGAAGTCCTTGCTTCTCTGTATGATGCATTTCTTGCAAGCTTGCAATTAAAGAAGACCACTGGTCTTGCATAAGGTGATTTACCATTTTTTTTAAAAATTATTATTATTATTTGTGTTTGTGGTGTGTTGTTTATATAGTTTACATGTTTTATACTCTCCAAAATATGTAGGAATATTTATAAAGGGACTTTGAGTTGTATTCCCTAAACAGGTCATTGTTGAGAATTAACAGGAGTATTGCAATTTTTTGTAATACAAAAATTAAGATAAGCAAAATTGGAAAACTGACTCCAACAACCTAACTTAAAAAAACTTACCTATTTTTCCAACTCACCTGTTTTGGTATACATTTTGCAGAACCCTTAAATATACAGTTTTTTTTATCATGTTTAGCAAATATTCCCTCATGTTACAGGGACTCAATGCGACTTCCATTCATTCGTATCTGCCATGTGCGAAAATGTCTATTTATCAAGGCTTAGGTTTTTTTTTTCCAGCAGACTGGCAAATGTTGAGAATTAACAAATTTAAACTAAAATAGTCCAATTGAAACATTCTCCAACTCGCCTATTTTATTGTGTAAATTTTGCAATTCCCTTAGTAATAGTCCCCCAATGTTACATTGAGGCTTTTGTGTTCTTCCTGCTTTCATTTGTATCTGTTATATGCTTTGTTTTCAGGGGCTCACTCTGAATCTTGCTTTATTAACACTGATTCTGGGTACTGGGGGTACCTTCCAGTATGGGTTACACATCTCACTCATCAATGCTCCTGCCAAAGTAAGTTATTCTTTTTGTCTACCTTTGTTTAAAATGATCTAAAGCACCTCTTTTTTTTTTCCTGACAATAGTCAAATTGGACAATTTATCTAACGCATCTACATTTTAACTTTTTTTGGATCTATATTTTGATTTAAAAAAATAAAATAAAAAATAAAAAAAAAATATATATTGATATATTTTATTTTAAAGTGTACAAAATATTAAATAATTTTAAGAGCTTACACAACAATATCACACCGAGGCCTATATGTACTATTCTCATCTAAAAAGAGAGTATGTGTTTGTGTTCCCACTTCAGTGTGTTTGTGTGCACGTATGCTTTTTTGCTAGTGGCCTCACAGTAATATTTGGATATGTGATTTTAGTCAGTACACAGCTATTTTTATGTATTGAAAGGATGAATCATTTATTTTAAAAAAATCATCTAGTTATATATTGACTTTTGACAGCAAAATGTTTCATAGTCTTACATAACAGGCCTTTAAATGTTGGAGTGAGCTGCACACATTGTCAAATGTTTTCTTTATATACACTATATGATTTTTATTGTTTTATTGTCTTCCTCATTCCAGTATATTCAAACATTCATCAATGGCACCTGGCAACATCGTTACGGATCATCCCTTCAGCCGGACACAGTCTTACTGTTGTGGTCCTTCATTGTGTCTATGTATAGCATTGGAGGCTTGCTAGGGGCTCTGGCAGTTGGACACCTCTCAGTCACATTTGGAAGGTATTAACTTATTATGTATTGAAGTGTTGGGTAGTAATGTGAGCCATGAAATATACAACACCATAATTTGTGTGCTTGGCTGGATGTGAGCCAGAAGATATTTATTCTTTTCTAATACTTTCATTTTTTTTCTTTTAGAAAAAAGACTCAGCTTTACAACAACTTGGCTGCTCTGCTGGGTGCTCTTCTGATGGGAATGAGCCAGACCGCCCATTCTTTTGAGATGATTATATTAGGACGATTATGTTATGGCATCAATGCAGGTACACCATTTAGAACATATTTTACATTGCTTTGAGGGGTAAGCTAATGGTTTTAATTCTTCAGTCCTTGGAGTTGTAAATGCACCCTACAGTAAAAACTGCACTGCCAATTTGCATATGAAAAGCTTACTGTGTGTTTACATAGTATGGTAAGTGTGTCAACACTATCTATCTATCTCATAGTATAATATGCACATAAAACTAAAAACAGATATGTCCTGAAAAAGCTCTTTAACATGTAATTGTTCATTAACTGTGGTGTGCTCTAATGCCTCTATTTATTAACTACATGGAAATTTAAAAAGACATAAAAGCCCTTTCTAATACTTGTTTGGCAGCCCTGTGTTTCAACTTTTAGGAATCACATTTACATTGAATGCAACTGATTTTTTACAATATCTAAAAGGTATGAAGGGGGGCATTTCAACTACAACAGCTTAATTGTAACCCAGTGCTAGGGAGTTATGCCAGTTCTGAGGACTAGACTCATATGAATTTCGTCTATGCAATCGTTTCAGTAAAGACAGTTCAGACAAAGCAAAATGCCACCAAAATGCACTTTTTAGTATAGACTGATGCACCGATAAGTGCATTTTTGTGCCACAGATCAAGTGAAAAGAAGTAGCCAATATGGGGAAAAAGGAGAAGCAGTAAATTTTTTTCCATGTTTATGTATTATATATTTATTAAATAAATAATATATAATATATCAATATATCAATATTGTTTATTATTTTTTTTTACTCCTCCTCCTTTTTCCCCACTTTGGTCACTTCTCACTTGATCTGTGAATAAAAGCAACAGGTATTGGCTGTCCCCTAACCCTCAATCATCTTTTTTAGCATCAACCATTCATTCCTTGTGTAATTTATTTAGTAATCAGCTGACCTGCTGATCGCCCAAAATTCAGATGAATCAAGGGGCGGAGCTAAGCGGTTGACCGAGCAAGAATGCGGTTGGTCCACTTCAACCAAGAGATATATTGATTCCCGAGCCTGGAAACTACAGCAATCACACACCAGACCAAAAAAGCAGACAAGCCAAGACCGGGTATGCATATCGGAGATTTGTTCAGACGGGCTTAGGGCGCCTATGGGGCCAAGATGGCCGTTGACCTCGAGGACTTCTCCGATTCCCCTGAGGATCTGTCCCTAGACAGTAGGAGCCTGGGGTTGCACACCGATGCAGCCGGTTTTAGTCTCTGAGAGGGGAGACTCTGCCCCAGTGACAGCAGGGATTCTGAAATAGATGTTGGGAGCCCTCCAAAAAACCCTCCAGTCAGATGTAGCCCAACTTTGCTCCGACTTGACGGGCCTGGTAAGCTGCCTGGAAGAGGTCAAAACCGCCACAGAGAAGCAAGCTGTTTTGATGGCAGAGCTTCAGCTGGAAGTACAAGCACTAAAGAGACAGCAGGCACTCACTGACCAGCGCTTTGACAACCTAGAGAATACACAACGCAGAATAAATTTAAAGCTATGGGGTATACAGAAGGAAACTCCTGTGCCGGAACTCCCACACTTACAGAGACAGATGGTGGGGGTCCTGCTGGCACCCAAACAGGCCAAGAACCTCACTTCGACGGGGTCCGACATCAGCACCTAGGGACTTAGTGGTGCAATTGCCCAACATGGCCGATAAGATGGCGGTCCAGGCTGCACTAAGGGGTAGAGCCCCGTTCATATTCGAAAACATGACACTCGCATTCTACCAGGATCTCTCTGGAGAAACTAATATGGCGCATATCTATGCAGCCCTTTACTACTCTACTCCGAGCCAACTGCCTGCAATACCGATGTCGCTTGCCACAGTCCCTACAGATTCAGCAAAGAGAGACCACCCACGCGGTACACGGCCTGCAAGAAGCAAAGATGCTCCTGGGAACCTTGGGTCTACTAGAGGACTCTATGCTACAACTTGGACACTGCGGGATTGCAGAGAACCCCAGATGGGATCCAGCGAACATCCAATCGTTCACGCCACAAATGACCCTCTCGGACACTTATGCCATTGTCACCACCTGAGGCCAAAGCCCTCTCACCCTCTGCCTCCAAAATTTATCTATGTATATGTTTACTTTTCTTATGTTTATTTAACAATAAGAGTATAGGTGCGATTGGTTATTTTTACACAAAGATGCTGTCAAATGATTTGGAAATACCCACGCATCGCTTCGAAAACTAGATAGGACCTCCCTCCCCCGCCCCCTTTCATTGAGAGCACAATCTAGTGAAACACGGGGGCATTAATCTTAAACGTACTCTAAAACCGTGGCCAAGGCTGTTGCACCCGTGAACCCCTCCAGCACAGAATAGCCAACTGGCCAAATTTACCCCAAGCTGTCTGATCTTTAACCAGCCCAGCCACTCTCTTATCTGTCCCCCTAATTACAGACCCGACAATTTTCTACAAGCTAGCCTTAACGCCTCACTCTGCTCATAACAAAGCCGACACTACTCCAATATATGGCACCACAGAGCAGCACTCCTTAGTAGAAACTCACATAAGGCAGGTACCTAAGTTGCCCAGCACGATGTGTCGCAAACAACCCACAGGTTAAATTTATAGACAACTGTATTAGTATATATACCTGCTGGTCCACTGCTGTTTGTCTTGCCTCAGACTCCACAAAAAGCATAAAGCTACACCATATAAAAATGTAGTGCTTTACAATCAAATGCCACTTAAATGTTAACATCTGTACACAATGTCGCTTGTATATGCTGTTGGGGCATTACAGGCCTGTTTTGTTTATTCATGCACTGAAAAAAGAAAGAATAAAAAATAAATTTAAAAAATTCAGATGAATCACAATGAATTGCGAAACGGAGTGCAAAAATCTAGTGCAGTCTAGATCTAAGCTATGAAACTTAAAGGGAATCTATAGTGTTAGGAATACAAATCTGTAAATCTAACACTATGGTGCCTTCTGGTCTCCCACCTCCTCTTGCCCCTCCTACCGGGCATAAAGGGATAAAAATCCTTTATTTACTCACCGAACAGAGGGCAGATCTCTCTCGTCGCTGGGTTGGCGCTTATGCGCAGGGAGTGATGCACAAGTGTTAGGCCCTAGCCAAAAGAAAGCATTGAATCAATGCTTTCTATGGGGATTTCACTGACGTTGGATGTCCTCATGCAGAGTGTGAGGACATCCAGCGTTGTTTAGGGGACTCAGAGACCGGTAAACTCCTGCAGCGCCTCTAGTGGCTGTCTGGTAGACAGCCACCAGAGGCACTTTTAGTTTCTCATAAATTGCAATGATTTACATTGCAGGACTAAGTGGGACAAGGACATTGCACCCAGACCATTTCAATGAAATGAAGTAATCTGGGTGCCTATAGTGTCCCTTTAACAGTGTTCAATTTGAGGTTTACCCTTTTTCAGGGAAAGTGGTTTGGGGTTAGTAAACTTCTCATGATTTATCTTCCTTTAGTCTGCCATTCTCTAAAATGTTGTTAGTAGTCAGTGAAGGAGGGTCCATAAGTACAGATGGGGCAGAGCTTCCGTCCCAATTTTTGTTGCAAAAAATCAAAAAATCAAATCTATTGGCATTTTATGGACTTTTGATAAGTGTGTTAGAGAAAGCATGTGTCTGTCGTGACTATATCTGCAGTTTTCATTTTCCCCTTTATTGATGACTAGAGATGCAGTTGCTTTTTAACACAGCACAGCATCTTATGGGGTTATTTTGGTAGAGACCAACGGGGCAGGGCCGCAGTGCCCCCACCGTCTTTAAACTTTACCAGCTACCACTCTAAGACAAAAGATATACAAAACATGTTACTTGTTTTCATCTCAGAAAAATATAATGTTACATGCTAAATTTATTTACCTTTATTTAACTGTCACATTAGAAAGAGTTCATGACTACATGTTACATGATCTCTGGATCTGCCGTAGAGAGAAGCTAAGTTATGCAATGGCTTTTTACAATCAAGTTATTAAGTCTATATATATTTATTGAGAGAGAGAGACTTAATATATATATATATATATATATATAATTTATAGAATGTAACTGCAATATGCAGCTTTCTACTTACTAATATCAGAAGCCCTAAGTAATTGTGCATAATAGCATTTCTGGGAAGCTCCCACCCTACCTGAGTAGAATGCTCTCCCCAGCTGTTCCCACCTCCTATAACCTTCGATCCAGTACTAGCATGATATTTTGCATACCACAATTCAAAAATAAAGTGGCTCGATCCTCATTTTCCTGCAGAGCACCGCGATTCTGGAATAACCTCAGGGACACAGTCAAATCTTCATTCAATCTAAAATCTTTTAAGAGATCTATGGCAATATACCTCAGCACAGAATGCACCTGTCATGGTTAAATATACTTATTACCTGTTATGTGTTAAAGTTATACATGTGTGTGTATACATATATTGTTTGTATATTGTATTTGTAATATTGTACCCTATTGTATCAATGCAATGTTTTGTGTACACAGGACATACTTGAAAACGAGAGAAATCTCAATGTATCCATCCTGGTAAAATATTTTATAAATGAATTTCATGTCCTTATAAAGCAGGTGCGATATGAAATAAATACAAACTGATTTGCTGCAGGTGCATTTAGTTTGAGATAAAAATTAGTTAATAATCATATTACAGGGATCATTTGAGACATGTATTGTTGTTGTCTTGTAGTTAGAATGAAAATCCGGAGACTGGTGTATTGATTTTTAATCTGCTGTGTAAGTCACTTCATATCTTACATAGAAACATAGAAACATAGAATGTGACGGCAGATAAGAACCATTCGGCCCATCTAGTCTGCCCAATTTTCTAAATACTTTCATTAGTCCCTGGCCTTATCTTATAGTTAGGATAGCCTTATGCCTATCCCACACATGCTTAAACTCCTTTACTGTGTTAACCTCTACCACTTCAGCTGGAAGGCTATTCCATGCATCCACTACCCTCTCAGTAAAGTAATACTTCCTGATCTTCATGTTTTTCAGGTGTCAGCCTGAATCTCCATACAATGTACATAGGGGAGTGTGCCCCCCAGAGACTACGTGGGATGATTACTGTAACTGTGTCTTTCTTTATTGCTCTTGGAAAATTGATGGGTTTCGTCATAGGACTCAGGTAATTGAAAATAGACCTCCTTACTGTATGCCTTACAGATAAAGTCAGCTCGTATCCTTTCAGACTGTGTATCTCCCTCTCCATCTTTGTGATTTACTAAGGCATTGCTCACGTTAGAATGAAATGGCCAAACCAAGTAAACATTGTTGTGCTGGAGAATTATTCAAATGAATCTGTTTTGGCGTAAGATTTAAAATTCCCCCATCATGTTGGCTATTATGTTAACATATAGGAATTCATAGAATATTATATTTAATTTTTTAATACTAGCTACTTTTTGCTTATAGTAAGGGCAGTTACGCTTTGAAATTATTGGGTAAATACGATTATTTTGGCTCATTTAGTCAATACATTTTAAATGGTGAAAATATGAGAATTAAACTAAGAGGTTAATATGCTAAAGATATCATGGGCAATGATGATAAACAACAAACATTCCAATTTACCTCCCAGTGTAGTAGTTTAGTATTTTCTCTTTTTATTTACAATGTTTTGTGGGGGGTTTTTTGGTTTGGGTTTCTTTTGTTTCTTTTGTTAAGTTTTTTTTTTTTTTTTTAAACATATTTGTTGTGAGAAAAAAGCAGTATATGAAAAAAAAGGGAGTTCAATTTTTCTTTTTGTTTATTTTCCCCCTTTGAAATCCTGTTTTTGGCTAAGTTTGGACAACCCTGTTTTAGACTGTACAGACTACAAAAATTCACTAGCATTTCAGTATGACAACAATAAAGAACACATTGATTGGTTGGTCCACTTGTTTTTTTTAACTTATTTATTTGCTGTTCTATGTGACAAGATATGTGGTGCTTTTTTTCCTTTATCTTCTGTTCTTTGTAAAGCAGATCCATGACTCTCTATTCTGTCAGTTTACATTCTATTTTCATTTTAGGGAATTCATGGGCTCAGAGGAACTATGGCCTTATCTTATGGCAGTTAGTGCCATCCCTGCACTCATTCAGTTAGCAACACTGCCCTTCTTCCCTGAATCTCCACGTTACCTCCTTATTGACAAAGGCGATACGGATGGTTGTCTGAAAGGTAAGAGATTATACCTTTAAACCAATTGCTTGTGTTTTGTATATATACTTGTATGCCAGGCCCTCTGTTTGGCTTAGGCAAGCAAGGCACTTGCCTGGTGAGCTATGCTTTGCATGGCCCTGGTGGTGTGAACACCATGGCTAAGTAGCTCTCACACTGGCATGTCTGGGCAGAGCTTAAATGCTGTCTGCCTGGCAACTAGACATGGCAATACTGTTGATTTACAGTTAGGAAATCTGCCTGCCACGTATAAATACCGAGGAAGATGGCACCTGCGCTTTTATAATGGGCAACATGCTGGGGTGTAGAACGAGGAAAAACTATACTGCCCAGTTCCCAGCAATATGATGGCTGCGTAACATTGAAACATGCGTTAGGGGAAAATAATACCATATCGAGGGGGTACACAAAAAAAAAATCCTCAACAATATTATTTTTCCATAATATACACTTCACTGTTCTGTCATATATTTCAGTATAATACAAACATTGAGAGTTGGCTTTCTCAGATAAGGCAAGATTATAATGGATTAAGAGCTATACAGTACTTGTTTTGCACATGCTATTTAGGAGGACATTAAAATATATATTTTTTGTTGTTGTTACTGTTAAATTTAATCCTTAAAGTTGCGTTGTCACCCCCATATCAAAAATGAGTTTGACTGTGTCAGAATCTCACTGTTTTTCATGGTATGTGGGGACTAATGCTTTTAGCTGTCTTTGAAATTGAGCATGCTGCGAAAACAATATGGTGTTTTTTTCAGCTATGCAGCAATTGTGGGGTCCAGGAGATCACAGTCTGGAGGTGAAAGAAATGTTAAAGGAGAAGATGGCAATGGAAGGAAACCAGATAAAAGGCATGAAGGATCTCCTGTCTGATCGCTCTGTACGGTGGCAAATGATCATGATGGTGCTAACCTGTGGGGGAATACAGCTCATCGGGATCAATGCGGTAACGTTCAAGTATTTTTTCCCCTCCTAATTAAAAGATCTTTAAGACCAGTTATGCAATTCATATAGATTGATTTATATCAATTGAGAAGAGAGTCTTATATGTACCATTCTTACTTTTGTATTTTAAGGAAATATATGATGTAAAAAGGACCAACAATTTTACATAAAAAAAAAAATAAATTATTAAAAAAAAAACAATATAAAAGTTACATGCTTAAAAGTTTCCTGCACTTAGTGTACTCGTAGCCTCGTTGAACCAGGCCATGTGCAAAAATCATCACAGCTGCAGACTTTGTCGAAGTTGTACATGCGACATGTGTGTGCCGCACGCACTAATTGGACAAAATCAATCAAAACCGCTCAGAACTGAATATTTTGTCAACTTGACAACTCTGAGGGGTTATTTTAGAGCTGCAGCTATCTATGTAAGTAACAATTTCTTTATTATTTTGAAACTGAAAGTTAGTTCAGGGTGTTTTATGTACCATCACTTTTGTAATTATGCAAAGTTCTGATGTTGTTTGCAGAGTTATTCACTAGATTCTACATTTTTACATATTAAATCCATATAAAAAAAACGGAGACAAAAATGAATAGTGAATAACTGTGTTAGAGTGATCGTTAAATTTTACTTATTATGATTTCAGAGTCCTTCACTGTCTTGACTACATAACTAATGACAATGTGAATAAGAGCTATATTTCCCCTGAAAACCAAAGACTTACAGAAAACATATTTTTATGTATGCATATTAGGGAGATCCATGAGAATGATGGATCCAAAACCAGGGCTTCATATTTCTGATGTGTAACCTCCTCTCCCATTGATCTGACTGGAAATGAAATGATATAGTACAGTACATGAATAGGATTAAATATAGACAGGGGTGTGCCAATATAAAAAGAATCTACTTGTCCAAGGGACTAAAGTGACAGCCCAATCTACTTGTCCTGGTTCACAAAATAATTTAAGTTAGAAAGACTAGGACACACGTGCTTTGAGCGCATAGCAATTTGTCAAGACCAAATCTGGTCTTAACAAAGTGCCTTGTGCACGAAACGCGTAGAGCTCTGTAATTGCTAATAAAGATTTTGCACTATTTGAATGAGCAGTAGTGACTTTTCCTTGGTATTTCCAGTACCTATTCACTAATTAAGGGGAACACTGTCCCTGTGTGGGATAATGTGTTCTGCAACTCTAGCTGGTGAAGACCACATTAATCGCTCCCTTCTGGTACGATATTCATTGAGTTAGAATGCAGGTGTAAATATGGGCGGCTGTGCTCTGACTCATTATTGAGTGGCATACTGATAAGAAACGATAACCTTGGACTGCTCCTAAGGAAGTGCAGACAACATTCTACCTGTCCTGGCCCTGTTCTCTTTGAATCAGTCCTACTACATGCCTGTGGCAGGGCTTAGGAGAAAAGAAACAGCTTGTCCTGCACACAAAACTACATGTTCCGAGCATATATATTCCACATTCCTGGTAAGGAAAAATATTTAATATGTCAAAAAACACATACACATATTTGAAAGTGGAGTTTAGCTCAGAATATCCCCATCCTTTGCTCTTTTTTGGGGAAAATGCAGCTCATGCTAATCGCCACACATTTCTGCCACTTCCAGGTTTATTTCTACGCATATGACGTTTTCCAGAATGCAGGTATACGAGAAAGTCAGATTCCTTATGTGTCCTTGGGCATCGGCTTAACTGAAATTCTCACAACAATACTGTGTGTAAGTATCTGTCATGGTGTTTCATCTTCTCATTTATCTTCTTTACAATAAGCGACCCAGTTTAAGTATGTGCTTTGAACCATTTGTCTCCACAGTCTTTAATATTCCAAAATCATTTATAGAAAAAAATGTTTTGTTTTTTATTATTGCACCATTATACTTAAATGCTTAGCAATTGAAAGGAAGGCAACGCGGTTCTGTTTAGCCCTTGAAAACGTTTAACATTGATTTTCTTATTCACGGTTTAATAAACCTAGATGTTAAAATGAATCCGTCAGTATTTATATATTTAGTCTATACTTCTGTTGGCAATGACCGTTTTTGGATGGTCGCTGCAAGGAATGGCAGTGGGCAGCTTTTCCCACATATTTGTATTTCCGTATCTCTGTGTCGCTGATATAGAGTAAAGGCTAGATAGGAAAGAAAATTGACATACACTTATTCTGGGGACATAGATTTTGGATTGATTGTATTTTCATAAACTTTGTGTTCCTGTTCTGATGTTTGCTATTTTATTACATACCTGTTTATAACTGATTATTTATCCCACCTGCATGGAACTGCTTCTCCTGGGCTCCCTCCTTGTGCTGTGTAGGGGTCTGTCATTGACTGTCTTGGCAGGAAGGTCCTACTGTGGATGAATTATGGGGTCTTGACATTGACCCTTGCTTTGCTAACTACAACTCTCTCACTGCAGGTAATTATCATATGAACTGTGTTATCAGTTATGTGCTACCTGTTTACTATAGAGAAAGGAATGTTTTAGTCATCACGCTTAATCTCTATACATTTTACACCCACAGGAAAATTATAGTTGGCTTCCTTATGGATCTTCCATGCTTATCTTCATCTTCACATTCAGCTTTGGTTTGGGACCTGGTAAGTACCTGAAGATATGTAATTTTACTTTTTTGCGGCGTAGGGCACCCTCTCTAGAAGTAATTGTACCAGGAGTCCACTGGCATTGTCCCACAGTAAGTAGTCAAACCATTTTTGAACGGTTTAGCAGTTATTTTGGTCCTTATATTTGCTATAACTAAAGCAGAGTCTGCATCACATTCGACTATAATTGGATTAAATTATTTGGCTTAAAGTGTAACCTGATTGTCTCACCCAATGAAATTTGTCAAAACAAGGATAGGATTGATGACACTAATGTGGAATAGAAACTTCACCATTTTGCTTTTGCTAAATCATGTTCCCGGATGACTATTTACTCTGGAATAATGACATAGCACTCCTGCCAACATGACCACTACATGTTTCCAATACATGTTTCCAATACAGTTTTCAAGACTCTAGTTTAGATGCATTCTCATTCTCCTGCTCGTTTGAATTGCCCCAGTTTCCTCCATATAGTATTATGTGATGGCATTACCTAGTGTCATTCTGTTCAATTGTTGCAGTATGACTTACAAGGGAACAAGAGTATAGATCTTCTTTACTCTAGTGTCTATACCAGTAAACAACGTGTCCATAAAGAGAGCAAGGCAGATGGGCACTTTGTAACCTGGGTCCAACGTCCCAGGCTTCAGGTTCTGATCAGTGAAAAATGAATGTAAACAATAGAACAACATAGCAATATTTACACATTAATATAAGTTTCCTTTTCAGTGACACAAAATGTAATCATTAAAATGTCTATACAATCTGGCATTTGGTGCCTAAGCATTAATATCAGGCTTATACATGTAAATAAATATGCATATGTCTCTTTGTTTAGGTGGAGTCTCTTGTGTCCTTCCCACTGAGTTGTTTATTCAGTCATACAGACCAGCCGCATACAGCCTAATTGGAATAATGAACTGGATTGGGTTGTTCGTCCTGGCACTGGTTTTCCCATTCATCGAGGTGAGTCTTGGACTCTTCACAGTGCGGGAGGAAGCAGAGTTATACGAAGTATAAGTACATATGCCTAATATAAAATGCTGCTACTCTGGGAGCTGTCAGTAATGACCAGCGGGCCGCACTATGTGAGATGTTTCTGAAACAGGTTTTGGATTCTTTCAATCAGTACTGCCTGCATAGAATGGGGCAGCATTAACGCTAGCATTCTGCAGCACTAATCAGGGGTGGATTTGAATCTTGCGTCCCTCTATGCACAGGATTACTGGCTCTTTTCATCTCCTGTAGGTCACTGCATATTGGTCCTGGAAAATGTAGAACTTCAGATATTAGTGTTGTCAATTAGTGGGAAAATAATTAAATGTGAGAAAGTCATTGAAAATTGCTATGATTTAACTTTTACATTTGTCTTCTATCTTAGACACCGTAGGTGAAGTTAGCTAGGTTATACCCCCAGGTGGTATCTACAGGGTTAAATAAAAATTTTTCATAAAAGTGAATCTGCAGTGTATTTAATATTTTAGTCCTAAATAGGTGAACTGCAAGCATTGCTGACCTGGGTAAATCTCAGAGTTCTGCTATTGTGACCTAAAATTTTAAATTCACTTTGAATTTACACTTTACTGAATAACCCTGTAAATAATTTTTTAAAGACCAGTATTCCTGGTAATAAACTGTGATATCTGTATTCCTACGATTATTTTTTGAAGGCTCTAAATTTAGTGTGAAACATTGGTGGTTACATACTTCATATTAAGCAACAGATTCTGATCCTGAATTCACCAAACCTGTAGTGTCCCAGAAGTTTTGCTTATCTGTTATACTTTTTTGTTTTGTTTTTCACAGGAAGCATTGGGGCCCTTCTGCTTTATTTTCTTCTTACTTTACTGCTTTTTCATGACTGTGTTCACGCTCCTGATGTTGCCAGAGACCAAGGATAAAAGCATCATTGAGATTCTGGAATCCTTTAACCACCTCAACACGAGGGAGAAGAATCACATTCCTATCTATGACACTCA
>OW240916.1:199403465-199453102 GCA_933207985.1 Pelobates cultripes
CTCTTCCCTCTTCTTTTGTTCCTCCTGCCAATGTAGCGTGGCCGGGCGGCGCGGAGCGCGGGAAAGGGACTTCTGTTTCCTGTACCCAGCCGCCGGCGGACTGAAGGGAAACGCTCACTGAGTGAGCACTTCCTGTCAGTCCGCCGGCGGCCGGGTACAGGAAACAGAGGTTCTTTTCCTGCGTTCTGCGCTGCCCAGCCACGCTACATTGGTGCTACATTGAGAGACCGGCCGCCCTCCATACAGCAGTGCTGCACTGCCTGAGGCTTGCTAAAGCGCTCAGGCGGCGCAGCATGAGGAGCCGCACCGGTGATTCCGGAGGCAGGGCTCCGGCGCCCCCTGCTAAATTGCGCCCTAGACGGCTGCCTAGGTCGTCTAACAGGTAGCGCCAGCCTGCTCTTATAGTTTGCTCAGTTATACGGGTGGGTCATAAAAATCTGAACTGAGCAAACCATGAGGGTAAGCCAAAAGAGAGACGTTATACCATACTCCCCAAGTCTCCCTATTTAGGAGAGACAGACCTTATTAAGGCACAAATCCTTCTGTTCCTCGTTTTTTCCTCATTTTCTAGGAGCTCCATAATGTTGGTGTGTCTGAGCTCAGAACAATAATACTCCCAGTAATGTGTCTTAAATATACAATAAATGTGTTGACAGCCCCGCCCCTGGCCACACCCACATTCACACCCTCATATTGGAAGTGTCCCTCTTTGTCCATTTGAAATGTTGGAAGGTATGGTTATACTGGTTGCATCCAGCTGAGCTCTAGCCCTTCAAATCACACTTATATATTATTGATAAATGGTGTCTCTCATCTGGTTTGCCAGATAACTAGTCTTATGTGATTTTAACATGTTTTGTATGTTTATACATTCATTTATTTCTTATGTCAATACATTTGATTTTAATGATACAGTTGCCTGTTACAATTTGCCTTTTTTTTCCATTGTCATTTTTTGATATAATTGTATTCCTGTCAGGCACTTCATATTTTGGTTTAGCTGCATACTCTATTTTCTTTTATATTGATTACAAAAAAAGAGTTGGTACTTGGGCACCTCTTTTTTCTCATTTGTTTATACAGAGCTGAGCAAACCATGAGGGTACATTATTTATGGGAGTGAGAATAAAAAAGAAAAGTTATACTTCAGCCATCTAGCATACCAGCTGAGAGAGCGCTCAAGATATTTATTACATGCAAAGATATCAGAAGTGGCACTGAACTCACCGACACAAAGACTGTATCGCTAATGCACAGATTAATGTGAATGCTCTGTCATTTAAGGGAGAGAGAAATAGCTATGAGAGAGAGAGAGAGATCACAGGGAGCTTTTGGCATGAAAGTTTAATTCAGAAACCAGGTAAACATATATGACTTTTCACTCAATCAGCAAACTGTATGAAACGATTGGTTATAATGACATTTGGGTTTTGATTCTTATATCCATAAAAAAAACAGATATATATTCTTGCCTACTCCTTAAAGGGGTTCACCTAGCTTTGTAAGAATAAGTTCTTAGTACATGTTTGGTAATAGTTATGTGTTAGCCAGTCTAGTTTGAACCACATGAATTCTATGACCACTGACCACACCACCTGCACTCTCTCTCCCTTTTACAGCTATGAAGACCTACTGGGGAAATGGTAACTACCACCCAGAGATTGACAACATACTCACAGAACAAGAAATCTGCAGAACAACAAAGGCCATAAGTGTTCTGGAGCTTGTACGTGATCGATCCCTGCGTTGGCAGCTCTACATTATAATCTGTGGCACTCTTACACTCCAGCTGTCCGGGATCAATGCAGTTGAGTGATTTCCATAATGTCACAGGGACAAATACTCTTGATTGGTACATTTATCCTGTCCCTCTTGAACCCACAACTCCAGGAACAAATAACTAGTCTCTACCCCTAGTAAGAGTAATATCTATATATATATTTTTAACTTTCAAGACCTACTTTTTAAGATATCTATTTCGATTCAAAGGTGATTGATCAGGGATATAGGCATTTATCCACGTAGGGTCTCTAAAGTTCACAAAGTGAAAGTTAAAAGCTAGAAGACAAAAGAGCATAAATAACAGTCCACACCAGAATTTCATGTTTATTCTGATTTATTCATCAGTGGCAAAATAGCAGTTCGTAATACACATTCTGAATACAATAGCTTAGATGCAAGTGTATTTATAAAAACTAGCATTGAAATCAATGTAAAATGCTGATTCATCTCTCCTGGCTACTTCCCAGACCTTGGGACATGGAATGGAATGTATGCGCACACAGGATACGTCCAAACATCAAACATCAAATTCTGAAAATGTTTGCCAAATTTCTTATCACAATCACAAACAAATAGCTCAATTACTAATTCATAATTAACCCATTGTCTTCTACTCTCCGCTTTCCCTTGAGAACCACTGGGTCCTATGCTGATGGTCAACTTTCTCCCTCATCAGAGATCATAATGCATATCTTCCCTGTGTCCCTATTTAGGAGGGATGGTCCCTATTTTGAGCCTAGATCCATCTGTCCCTCTTTTCTAGGAGTTCCATATTGTTAGTGTGTCTGAGTGTATAACAGAGCTCTACAGTAATAGTACTCACAGTAATGGATCTTTAAACAGCAATAAATGTGTTTAGAAATCCGTCTGTGTAAATACATTACATTACATTTTAATTGCAAAAAAAATGTATTAGTAAGTCACCTAAAATTTCTCTGAACAGCCTCGTCCAGAGCCACCCCTCTAGCCACACCTCTACAATCAGAGCGTCCCTCTTTGTCCATCTGAAATGTTGGGTGGTATGATACTGAATATCATTGGCATGTCTCATTAGTAAAATTAGCACCTTTGTTTTACTTGAAAATAACAATTTAGGTCTCACCAATTTCATGCTCTAGGGATAGGTGCAGGGAAAAATTGCATTTTCATGGTTTTTGTCTGCAACCAGATAACAAGATAACTAAAAGTAACACAGAAACTTCAAGGGAAAGAAATGAGAACTCAGTCTTGCATTAGGATACACCTGAGAGTACCTGTCACACACTTTTTTGTCACTTTAGTGAAGTGATGTCTAACCTAGTTCGCTGAGAGGGCAGACCTATGTTCTATTATTTGTAGATAGGTAGAAACAAGGTATAAAACATAAGAATGAAAAAGTATATGGAATGTAAAGCAATCAGAAATTCTATATATTGACATCACATCTATTTTAGAACTATTTTTGGTTCCATGTAGGTATTTTTGACACTAGAGGGCACTGTAACTTTAGTGGTTTGAGCAATTGCTAGATTTCAAGTTTAAAAATCATATTTTAACCAAAGAGCAATACTTTAACTGACACCAGACGCATTTAAAGCCATTTAATTTTCCTAGGAATTAGGCCTGCAATCACATACTGTAGTTGAAATTTACATACAATTATTTTCATAGCTGTATTTATGACGAGTGCCTGTAGGCAGGAATTAAAACACCCACAATCCCCCTTCCAAACTAATAAAAATGAAAAATACAAAATACAAAACTACTAATCACAAAATAATTAAATATAAAAAATTATCATCTTACCCTATTTATTTCATCACACAGAGAGGTAGCATTTTTTATTAACAATTGACAGGTTGGTAGCTCAGCACAAAAAAATGTAATGTAAAGCTAAAAATAGGGGGGAGGGTTGTAATACCTATATCAACATGTAGAGGAACAGGGGGTAACCCTATAAATGTATCAAGAGAACATAAAAATGGAGTTCCTAGACATCTGGCGTAGACATATTAGACTTAATTTGACTATTTAACGATTACTTAGTACTCAGGACAGATCAGTTGTGCATATATCTCTAAAGTGTTTTATGTATGTTTTTAGTGTCTTATTCAATAAAGAATGTTATATTTAATACTATTCAATGTTCCTATTACCGCTGAGCTTTTTTTTTTTAAAACTACTCTTTGATTGACAAATGAACAGAGGTAGAAACCATTTGGAAAAGATTCTGAATGTGCATGTAGACTGCAATAGTCCA
This sequence comes from Pelobates cultripes, assembly GCA_933207985.1. NCBI lineage: Eukaryota > Metazoa > Chordata > Amphibia > Anura > Pelobatidae > Pelobates > Pelobates cultripes. Next base: position 199,407,487 of record OW240916.1, read on the forward strand.
AGGGTTTTCAAATTCTCCTCTCCAGCTGCTGTTTGATAGACATGTGCAATTCGTTTCGGTCCGAATGTGAATTCGGCTGAATTTCTGGCAATTCAAACATTCGGATGGTTCCGAATTGTCGAAGTCCCGAATTTCGGAAGTGCCGAACCAAACCGAATTGCCAAAGTCCCGAATTTCGGAAGTGCCGAACCGAATGGCCGAAGTGCTGAATTTCGGAAGTGCCGAAGTGCTATGGATTTCTTAAAAGTGGCAAAACAAGAGAGGGAGGGAAAATTATGTGAATGATGACAGGGTTAGGGTAGGTTTAGGGTTAGGGTAGGGTTAGGATTAGGGTAGGGATGGCTTAGGGTTAAGGTTAGGCTAGGGTAGGGTTGGCTTAGGGTTAGGATAGGGTAAAGGTAGGGTTAGGGTTAAGGTAGGGTTATGGTAGGGTTAGGGTTAGGGAGCCCTACAGATTTTCAGAATTGCCGAAGTCCTGAATTGCCGAAGTCCCGAACCAAACCCAAGTCCCGAATTGCCGAATTTTCTTTCTTACCCAAATTTCAATGCACATCCCTACTGTTTGAGTACAGTCTACAAAATCCTTTGCCAGCCACTGGCAAAGATTTAATGGTCAATGATATATAAATTATTTAAAGGGACATTATAGGGACCTAGACCACTTCAGCTAATTAAAGTGGCGTGAGTGCTGTGTCCTTATAAGCACTTAGTGCTCTAAGTCGGCCCTCAGTCTCTACCAGACAGCCACTGGGGGTGCTTCCGGAATCGAAACAGACCATTATCTGATGCTGGACGTCCTCACGTTCTGCATGATAACCTCCAGCATCAGATGTTCCCTATACAAAAGCATTGAATAATGCTTTCCTATGGGGGAAATACTAATGCGAGTGCGGCCATTGCCGTGCATGCGCATTAGGTATCCCCCGCCGGCTGACGACGGCGAAGGAGGAGCGTGGGCGGGGCCTGACCCAGATTCAGGTAAGTGGCTGAAAGGGTTTTAACCACCTTCAGCCACCCAGAAGGGGGCTCCTTGGAAACCTATAGTGCCAGGAAAACCGCTTTGTTTCCTGGCACTATAGGATCCCTTTAATGACATTTCCCTTCATGTAAGAGATACTCAAGAAGATTGCTTAGTTTTTGTACACTGGAACTCAATGCTTTCCCTTGATTTAATTGTTTTAGCAGACATAATGAGCAAATAAATGATTAACCTCCTTGTAACTATGTATTTCAGATCTATTATTATGCACGCAGTGTGTTTGTGGCAGCAGGGCTGCCTGTGGAGCAAATCCCATACATGTCTCTGGGAATGGGGAGCTGTGAGGTCTTGGCTTCAATGCTATGTGTAAGTGAATCCATTAAGCCACAATTCACAAAATGCTATGTATTAAATATAAAAAGGGGTCCTGCTGTTGGAAAATGCCCTACTGTGTTACTATAAATGGATTTGTATGGGAAAAAAAAACACATCTGAGACAAATGTAAGCATGCCTTTAGAATGACCTGTTTACTCATTTAAAGGGTTACTCCAAACACCATGACCACTTCAGTGATTCATAATGGAGTCTGTATGTGCATTTCACACTGAAAACACTGCCATTTTAGCTGCTGTGATGTAACTCCACCTACAGCAGTGTTATGGGGATGTCATTAGCCAACCTGAAAATAGTGTTACGGGCTGACTAATGCCAATTATTTGCATTTTTTTCAGCCATTTATTGGCTGAGAGTAGTCATCTGACGCTCTCAGAATATGATTGGTGACTGCATCTAAATCCAGCCTTTTCAGCTCTGCAGAAGCCGAAGAGCATCAGCACAGGAACTAGAAGATAATGGTTTGCCCCATTACCGGGGAATCAGGCTAGGTTACTCCTGGCATCATAACCACTACAGCAGGCTATGGCTTGGAGTAACCCTTTAATGTTAATATATAGTATGCTAAATGATATTACCTGGAGATGAGTTAATTATATATACCAGTACCTATTATAACCTAATATAGGAATAAAGAGTATTTATGGCGAAATTAGGTGTCAGTGTATAATCTGATGAAAATACTAAACCAATAAACTATCTAGAACAATCACTGGCCAATATTGCCATATGCTTGCTTATAATACAGTAACATTAATTTAAATGGAAATTCCAATCCACTAAAGCACTTCAGCTTGCTTCAATGGGAGTCTGTCTTGACTGACAATTTCCTTGGTGCCCAAGCTGTGCAGCCAGGGCCGCCATCAGGAATTTTGGGGCCCTTAACACAGCTCAAGATCTGGGTCTGCCTCCAAATCCTCCCACAGGGCCCGCTTGCAAGTCCACCCATGCAGTGTGTGTGTGTAGAGTGGGTACAGGGTGTGTATTGGATGTAGTGTGTGTTTGTGTAGTGGATGCAGTGCGTGTGTGTGTAGTATATGCAGTGTGTATATAAATATATATATAATGCCAAAATACCAGAGTATTGCAGTATGCAATGATACCTTTTTTTACAGGACTAACATAATATTTCAAAGACAAGCTTTCAAGAGTTTTCCTCTCTTCTTCAGGTCTAATCCAATCTACATTAATATATATATATGTATGGAGTATGTGTGTGAATATTGGTGTATGAATGCAAGCATGCATTTGTGTGTAGTGGTATATACTTCCACACATACATACACTGACACAAATGCAAATATACAGACACAGATAAACACACAATGACACATAGTTACACACACATATATACACAGACACTAATGTGCAGAGATACTAATACACATTGACACAGAATACACACACAGAAACAAACACAGATACACACACTGACACACAAACACAAAAGGACACACACACAAAGATACACAGATACATACACACTGACACAGATACACACAGACATTCTGACACACAGGCACACATACTGACACACACACATACATACATACATACATATATACTGACACACACACACACACACACACACACACACACAAAACACTGTCTTCAGTGAATACCATTAAATCAACCTACTTTTCTACCCTTACTGTTTGTTTCACTTTACCCCACATCCTCTAGAATGTACGCTCATTGAACAGGGCCCTCGACCCCTCTGTTCTTGTACATCCAACTTGTCTGGTTACAATGACTTGTTTGTTAGTTTACCCATTGTACAGCGCTGCGGAATTTGTTGGTGCTTTATAAATAATAATAATTATAAACGTAAACTGAAAAGTGAGAAGCTTAATAGTATAAATATAGGATCAAGGACAGAATAAGGGGGTAACCCTGTAAGGTAGAATGTATACAAAAAAAAAAATCTGTCCTAGGGAATTAGGTAAGATTGGTTTAAAACTTAACTTTTATTATAGATACAATATTAAAAAGACAAAATTAGACTAAATAAACCAAATAAGAGATGACAAAATACACAAGGATAAAGTTTAAATATGCAGTTTATAATTAACTTGATTAATATAATCCAAAGAAGGATTAAAGGGAGACTATAGTCACCAGAACAACTACAGTTTATTGCATTTGTTCTGGTGAGTAGAATCATACCCTTTAGGCTTTTTTTTTTTAAATACATAGCTCTATAAAATGTGAGTAGGACCATATATCTTTTATATCGCATTTTACCCCTTTTGGGACGTATTACACCATCAGTTATTATTTTTTTATTTCATATGAACTACAAAGACGTATTGATATCACTCTGAAGAATACACCTACTACCAAAGACTGTACCCCCTTTCACAAAGAAACACCTTGGTGTTGGACTCATTTACCATATAGATTATCTATCCTGGACTTTTGCATTTATATTTCCCCTCTTTACTTTTCCTGTTGTTAGTTCTTTACTTTTCCTGTTGTTAATTTTTTTATTTATCTTATTTGTTTTTAGTGGCGCTACCTTTTTCTATATTTGTTTGCATTATTTCTGTTGTAGGGCTTGTGAGGGACCCTATTTTTAGGTGTGCTGCCACTTTTTATCCTTTTTATCCTTTCTGTTGTGTATTTGTGTAGCTAGAGAGCGCTGATCCCCTTTTTCTGTTTTAAGTGTTTACAATACAGCCTAGTGAAAACTTCACTGGCCACTCCTCCGATGGCTGTTAGAGATCCTTCCTGGGTCATGGCTGCCTAAAATGCATCCAAACAGTCAGTATCGCCTCCCTCTGTGTGCAGACACTGAACTTTCCTCATAGAGATTTAGTGATTCAATTAATCTCTTTGAGGAGATGCCGATTGGCCAGGGCTGTGTTTGAATTGTGCTGGCTCTGCCCCAATCTGCCTCCTTGTCAGTCTCAGCCAATCCTATTGGAAAGCACTGTGACTGGCTCAGAACAACACTTCTGAATTTCAAGGGCAGCCCTGAAAGAAGAGCGCGTGGATATAATTAATGGTTATAACCAATAATAATTATAATGTCAATGTGGTAAAATATGAAAAACCACAGTGAAATATAAATGAAGCTGGAGCCTCTGATGTTCAAACCAAATCACACGGGTTTAATAAACCTTTCCCTTCACTGCCTACAGACATAATGTTATCAGATAGTGTTTAAGAGATAATAAAAATGTTCTCAAAATTGATATTAATGAGTTATAGTGCTTCTGTAACAATGGTTTTACATTACATTAAAATGTTTTCACCTTTCAGACATTACTTATTGAGCGCTGTGGAAGGAAGGTTCTCCTTTTAGGTGGTTATGGTCTTATGGCTATTATACTGTCACTTCTTACGGTCACATTGTCTCTTCAGGTAAGAATATTACAGATCAGCCAACCTGCCCACATTCTAAAGTATAATCTAATGCTGATTTTTTTATATACCTTTCACAGGACTGGTATTACTGGGTCTCATACTGCAGTGCTGTGCTTATCTTCCTATACACCTTTTTCTTTGGCATTGGACCAGGTATTTGTGATCCTTAATAAATATCTCATTGTCATATTAACAAACGCAAAAATATATTTTATAGACCCAAAATACTGCCACTATTGTAATAACTCTCTATGTGCAGCTAAAGTGCATTTTATGTCTTAAGTGACATGCCTTCATAATCCACTTATGGTTTTCAAGATAATACACTTTTTACTTGGGGGGGGAATATTACTTTGCATTTATTTTCTGGTGTTGTTTAAAGGGACACTCCAAAAATCAAACAACTTATAGGAACACTATAGTGTTGGGAATACAAACATGTCCTGGAGTGGCCTCCCTCTCTGTGGCGTAAAAACCCGTTCCTTAACTTCAGCACCGGCAGCACCGGTCTTTCCGCAGCAGACCTCGCCTCCATGACTGAGATCAATCTTGATTATCTCAGCCAATCCACTGTTAGGAAAGCCTTGGGTGGCTATTGCGCATGCACAGCAAAACGTTGCACTGCGTCAATCAGTGTTTCCTAATAGAGATACACTGAAAAAATGCATCTCTTGCTCTGCATGGAGATGCTGAACGTACGTGCTTCACACTGTGCAGCACTAGACTAGGAAACACCTCTAGTGGTTGTCTGGGTGATTGCCGCTAGAAAAGTTACCAACTAGCAATGTAAACAATGCCTTTTTTCTCAGAAGGCAGTGTTTTCATCACTGAGCCTGCAGGGACTATTTAAACCAGAACCACTACATTAAACTGTAGTGGTTCTGGTGAATACAGTGTGCATTTAATTAACTGTATTTTTTTTTTTTTTTTTAAATCATGCCCCTGTTGTCTCACTGTTGTCTCACTGTTTATGCAGCCCTAGCCACACCTCCCCTGGCTGTGAGTCTAAATGTTATAGCTTCCCTTATTGCAAAGTGTAATTAATTTAGAATTTCTTATCTCCTGCTCTGAACTTGCCTGCTAGATCCTGCAACAGCCTCCTGTGTTTAATTAAAGTGCAACTAACAGAGTTCAACAGAAGAGACACAAAATTGTAAAGTTAACACATTGTGATGTAAAAGCTGATTGAAAATTTTGTGTCTCTTCAGTTGAACTCTGTTAGTTGCACTTTTGATTAAACACAGGAGGCCATTTTGTCAGGGAGGCTATGTGAATCACAGCCTGGGTAGGTGTGGCTATGGCTGCTTTAACTCCTAAATGACAGAGAATTCAGTAGTGAGACTGCAGAGTCATGATCTATACACTCAAACCACTTTTTTAAGTTAAAGTGCATTTATTATGTTCAATACATCTTGCTCTCCAATTCTGAAGCTACTAACAAATATTATTTTCCATTATTTGCTGCATATATTAATAATTAATTAATAGGCACAATTATGTAACTCTTTAGTTGGATGTGTCTAGTAAGGGTTTGGAAAAGTGTCTAGTATGTCTACTTTAAAGGTGTGCAATGGAAATGTATTGTGTCCCTGTTTTTGAACGCCAAACCAGTATTAATAAATGTGACCATATACTAGGGGTAGACAACCTTTAGCACTCCAGATGTTGTGAAGTACATCTCCCACGTGGCTTTGTCATCATTATAGCTTTAAGAGCATTTTGGGAGATGTAGTGCAGAACATCTGGAATGCCGAGAGTTGCCTACCCCTGACATAGAACATCCTATCCTATATTTAACTGTCAGTACATTTTCACTGCACGTTCTAGAGTGCCCTGTGTGTTACATTTTATGCCTTGTATCTTCCTAAAGGAGCTGTAACTATTGCTGTTTTCATTGAGATGTTCAGTCACAGCGCACGCCCTGCTGTGTTTGTTATCGTTAGCTGTCTCAATTGGATCGGGCTCTATATCATTGGGGTGATTTTTCCTTATGTTGTTGTGAGTGTGGACTTTTAATTCTTTTATTTAAAATATAAAATGTTTGACGTTTACATTAAAGCAGTATAACCATTAACAAGAATACCAAGTCAGCAGTAAACGAATTTGCTGTACTACCTTAAAAAGTTCTATAAGTATTTCAAAAGTGAGCTTATTGATGGTATATGTGTCATATCCCATTTAATATAAATTAATGAGATGGGAGAGGAAAAAAATTATGAAAACAAAAGAAGGAAAAAGTTATCAGGCTCCTAAAATGCATGGTTAAAAGAGACTGTGAACATGTTATAAAAACCTATTGTCGTTGCATGGGCAAATACCCACCCACCAACAATGTTGCCCGTTTTTTGTAGTTCATATTACTCTGATTTCTTTGTTTTTTACATATAGGATCATCAAAGACACCCAGACTACTTCAACTCAAAGAAGTGGTGTGGGTGTAGTTACCCTGTAGTTTTAGCCCTTCAATCATTATTATTCTTGGCATTTATATAGGACCAGAATATTCTGCAGCACTTTTATTATTAAGGGGAGTTTAACAACAAATGAGACAAACCATCACATGTTTTTTCAGGAGCCTGCTCAAATGAGCTTACAGTCAAGCAGAGGCGGAGCAGAAAAACACAATAGGAATCTAAAGCATTGCCTTTTAGTAGATGTGTAAATGTTATGATTGAAGGGTTAAACATGCCTCTAGTGCATGGGTCCTCAAACTCCGGTCCCCCAGATGTTGCTAAACTACAACATCTGGGGGACCGGAGTTTGAGGACCCATGCTCTAGTGGCTGTCTTCCTGACAGTGACTACAGGTTCCTGCAATGACCGAGTTTGGCTTGGTCATGTGACATTCGGTGTCCATGAGAACGTCCATCATCAAGTGCAGTCCATAGGGAAGCATTGGATCTAATGCTTCCCTACAAGAAGCATTTGATTGGACACATGCAAGGCACTCACCATGCATGCACATCTGGTCCCCAATGTTTATCTATGAGGTGCATTGGATAGGACAAGAAGCCAGTGAGCAATGCCTTTGATGTGGGAGGAGTGGGCGGAGCACTAAATGAGTGTCAGAGCTTGAATATAGGTATGTGAAATCATTTTTTCACTAGGTTTTAATTGGGGATGGGGGAGAGGGGGTGGCTGCATCTACCTAATGAGGAGAACACTGCAGCATTACGATATATGTGTATGTGTGACAGAGTACAATGAGCCTTTTTTAAAAAAATTTTATCTACAGACAGGGTTGTTCACTAAAGTGAGAATTCAAAGTGAATTGCACATTTTAGGCCAGAGTAGCAAAACCTTAAGCATAGCTGAATTAGAGAATTTTTCCAGTTTGACTTTTTTGACCTTAGAATTGAACTCTGAATTCTCACTTCAATAAATAACTACGAGAATTGTTTGTTGTAGTTGGAGCTAATTTATACATTCCTCGTTTAACTAACAATTCATTCTGTCTCTCTCTCTATAGAACAGCCTACATCAATACTGCTTTCTTCTCTTCCTCACCTGCATCTTAGCCTCTGCAATATTTATGTATTACTTTCTCCCAGAGACAAAAGGAAAAACATTACGGCAGATAACAAAGGAATTTAATCGATTCAACTTCAAAGGAAAACCCTGCAATGAGGCAGCTGAGATATCAGCTAATATTGAAACCAGCGTGTAAATAATCAGAAAACTCCGTATTATCACAGATTAAGGGTACCATCTGTTGCAAGAAGAAAAAAATAATAATAGAGCAATAACAAATGAAGAATATTCCTTGATATATATTGTACACACATCATTACAGTAAGGCAGATCAAGAGAGTAGATTTTAATATTTCTTGGAGTATACTACAGTACTAGTTTTTCTCTAGAGAGACCAACTGCATATATTTAGTCCTGAATTCTACTTTAAAAAAAACAAAACACGCCTTGCACCATAATCACTACAGCTCACTGTAGGGATTATAGTGCCAGGAGTACCCTGGCATACCCCAATGCAAGTAGTCAAACATTTTAGAATGATTTGATGTCTCTAGAGACTCCATGAGAGCTGGAGGTTCTTTGCCTGAGCTAAACCCAGCGGTGCAGGGATTAGCTCATTGACTGAGAGTGCACAGGTGACACTTTCAACCAGTGAATTTAGCTCAGCAGATCCCAGCAGTATAGAAGCTCCTAGCAGGACCTTTCTGATCTTCTAAAGGCTGCAATTAGGGGTAAAGTGGTACCTAGCCAACCTTAGACTACATACAGAGATATGTTTGAAGTTCTGAAAAATATATATATATATCTGCAAATAAAACAAATTATAACCAATGCATAACGGTTTATTAGGAGTCATAATTAAACATCATAACATGGTTAAAACATATCTTAATAAATTTGTATTCACAATTGTCACTGTGCATTGACTGATGTTTATTTTGAGTGTTTATACTTTAAATATAACCATTAAACCATATCTATGCACATGTGTTAACCTGAAACAAGGAAACCTCTTAAAGGACCACTATAGTGCCAGGAAAACATACTCGTTTTCCTGGCACTACAGTGCCCTGAGGGTGCCCCCACCCTCAGGGACCCCCTCCCGCCGGGCTGGATGGTGAGGAAAGGGGTTAAACGTACCTTTATTCCAGCGCCGGACGAGGAGCTCTCCTCCTCCTCTCCGCCTCCGATCCTCCTCTTCGGATGAATGCGCATGCGCGGCAAGAGCTGCGCGCGCATTCAGCCGGTTTCATAGGAAAGTATTTACAATGCTTTCCTATGGATGCTTGCATCTTCTCACTGTGATTTTCACAGTGAGAAGCACGCAAGCGCCTCTAGCGGCTGTCAATGAGACAGCCACTAGAGGATTTGGAGGCTGGATTAACCCATTTATAAACATAGCAGTTTCTCTGAAACTGCTATGTTTATAAAAAAAGGGTTAATCCTAGAGGGACCTGGCACCCAGACCACTTCATTAAGCTGAAGTGGTCTGGGTGCCTAGAGTGGTCCTTTAAATGAGGTCTGCCTAGGTAGCCTGTACCTTTGTCACCACTTATCCATTTCCCTTCTTTTTTTTTTTATCATTCTTTATTTATCGGTTTTGTGTTTATATCAATATTCAAGGGGAGGGATACAGAAAGTAATAGGGGGGGGGGTGGTATAACAGTTCCATCCATTCAGGTTTGTACCAACGCAGGGTACGCTTTGGAATATTGTAGGACAATGGCAAATACTGGAAGTTTGACAATAATAGCTATCAGTTATTGATTCATTGTTCGTTAGCAGTTGTGGGTCTGTGGGTGTGTAGTCTAGTACCCCTTCAGAGCGGTGGGGCTACTGAGGAAGGGGAGGAGAGTCTGTGCAGGTCGCAAGTGCGACTTGAGTGGGGGTGTATTGTCCTGTTAACTTAGCCATTAAGTCCCGGTCTACTATATTGGTCCGAGTCAGCTTATTCGGAGGTGTGTCTCCGGGTCGTGTCTCGTTAGTCCCCGGGTTCGGCGAGATGTTCAAGGGGTGTTGGGGGCGGGTTTCGAGAGCTGTCCTGTTGTAGCTTTTGTTGTCGGGTCCGTCATTCTCCTGTCGAGTGTAAGGAACCACGGTTGGTATCTGTTGTGTTCCAGCTATTGAACCCCAGTAGCGGATCCCCCCTTTCGGGTTCGTCATTGCGCTCGTTAGTGAGGTGGTCGTCCTAGTGTTTCCCCTGTTCCCGGGTGTGTGGTGCTTCTGGTTGTGTCGTGGATGGTTGGGATATCCATTTCCCTTTAAACATGACGGAAGGTGCTTTTTATCCCAACAAAGATCCCAATATATACTAAACATATACAAAAGGGCAGGATTAACATAGGGGCTCCTTGAGTTGTGGTTCCAGGTCCAAATCCACGCAAAAGGCCCATTGATCCTAAAAAAATAAAAATAAATAATTTTTACATATTGTTATAACAGTATGGGAGACCATGGTATTGATCAAACATTTCAGCAAACTAAGCCTCAGAGGCATACACTATAGCAAGTTCCTCACCGAGCATAGAGTACAATAACCAACACCAAAAACATGCATCATGACACACATACATGTACCACAACACATTCATACACCAGAACGCAAAATTTACCTCATTCTGTAATTTAACCACTGGGAATAGCCAGGTCAACATCATGCACAACCACCCTACCCTCAAATGACTTTCATTATGGCTATAAGTATATATAGGTATATAGGTATATATAAAATGTCAATCATGTAGTGCATCATTTAGATGTTGACTATGGCAGGCCGGACAGGGAAAAAAAAATCTGTCCTGGCATTTTTTAGGCACACCGACCCTCTGAGAAAGCGGTGGGGCATAGAGGGGGTGTGTGACGGACCGCTGGCACTCCGACTGAGTACCTCCGCCAATCGATGCTCATAGTGCTCGCTGAGGACTCCAAGCACTCCAACCGACACCATCAGCACTGCAGACCCCACTTCCAGCGATGCAACTGCGCCGGGGTCTCTGCTGTCTCCACCCACCCTGGACCCAAGGCCAGGATCCAGCTTCCAGTGGGTGAACCTCTCTTTCCCCAGAGAGCAGGAACAGGAACAAGCTCTTAGCAGAACTTAGTGATCATACCCTGGGGAGTATAGTGATTATAGCAATCCCCAGAGTGTATTTCTCCAATCCCCCAAACATGAGCCAAGGCTTAATGCTGGAACAAGACTTATTTACTGGCACACAGAACTCACAATTTATGCAACACAAAACTCCTCCTCTGGGCCAGGCTAGATAATTGAGTTTCTTCAATACACAAAGCTCAATTATCTGCTGGCCAGAAATAATACAGTTTTTACAGCATTCATAACTTCTAAAATACACATCACATTCACATAAAAATTATATATTCACAATCAATCCATTCAGGGAAACAACATATCAAAAAATGGCATGAATCAGACCAGGGGTTCAGAAGCAATGACAAGCACTCCCTCTTTCAAAGTGAGCATGTTGGTTCAATGCTCTTCCAGGGAAGCCCATGCACAGAGCCCTACTAAAGAGCTCTTGCATGAGAAAAAGGCTCTGTGTTTGTTCTGCACAGTGGAAGCAAATTTATTAACATGCTTGCACTGTGTCTGCTTGTGATTTGTTTCTGGTATCTCTATAAGTGGGATACCAGAGGACGAAAGGGCCAAGAAAGCATATTGTGCATGTTTTGCAGCCTGCTTGTGGAATTGCGTGTGTGTAGAGTGAGCTGATTATGGTGTGGTATTTTGTATAAATAGGTCGGTTACAGTTGTGTTGTGTTTGTGGTGTAAAATTTGTGGCTAGAAACTGTAGAGAGTGTGTATTGGGGATGTAGTGAGTGTGTGAATAGGGTCTGTCATGTTTGTGTTTATAGGTGGGATACCAGAGGACAAAAGGCCATGAAAGCTTATTGTACATTTATTTGGAGACTGCTTGTGAGATCGCGTGTTTCAGAGTAAGCTGATTGTGTAGTGCTTTGTGTATATAGTTTGTTTTCAATTGTATTGTGTTTGTGGTGTAATATGGCTAGGGGCAGGGCTGTAGCGTGTGGCTAGGGACTGTATAGAGAGTGTGTATAGGTGCTGTAGTGTGTGTGTATAATATATTTTTATTACGAAAAACTTTTTATATCCCCTCTCCCATTTTTTACCTTTGGCAAGGGACCTGGCGGTCCAGTGGTATTGAGTGACTCTGCCTGTAACTCCTTTGGCTGCAGGATGAGTACTCTACTCTCGTGAGTTCCAGCTATGTGCTGTGTCGTTGCTTTGCAGTAGTAACTGGGGCAACGCTCCTCCTTGGCAAGAATACTATTAAACCTCTGCTCAACCAAGTGCTAGTGGGCTGATGAGGGAGAGCTTTGAGCTCTTCACCGGCCCGAGAAGGCAGAGAGCAAGTCAAGCTCTCCACTGTCGGCCTTGTCCATGACCATTGCGACCCACTGGGCATTTGCCCAATCGGCAGTCCGGGCCTATTGTCTATGATGCAGATAGTCTGCTGCTAGTTCCACTGACGGAGCACTCAGAAGAGCAGGCTAATCTCCCCAAACTGCAGAACAATGTCTCTATACAGCAGAATCAAACTGTAAGTCAATTTAATTTTTTTTATTTTTACTTTACTTTACTTTTGTCATATCCTGTGATGTCATGCATAAATAAAATATTATGCAAATTAACATGGCCGTTTTTTTCCAAGAAAGGTGACAACCCTAGTGGCAACGCTAGTTGGAACAACAAATCTGATCCATGGATGCCCCACCTCACAACTTAAAGTATCTCCTACTAATTTCTTGGTGCCAAATACCCCACAGGACACATTAAGAGGTGTTGTAGAGTCCTTACCGCACCACATCATAGCTGTCCCACAGAATATTAGGCAGGCGGTTTTAATGTTGTGTCTGATAATTGTATATTTATATCAAGTCTTTATATCACTATCATATAATTAGGTTCCTGCAATCCCAAATATTTTTTCTTAACAAAAATGCATGGCAGCATGATCTAAAATAATATCATAAGGATAAAGTTACCCAAAAAGGAAAAGTGGATTGCTGAATCATGTTCATGTTGTAGAAATGTCCTGATATGCTTTTAGTTACATATTAGCATCCCTGCCATATCCCATCACCTTTTCTCCAGTCACTTTTATTAAATTACAGATCTGTCTGATATTAACAAGCATTAGTAGGAGATGAACACAGCACAAAAATGGCAGTGTAAACAAAGGTTGCAATTTCTCCAGTCACAGTGATTTAGGCTCTTTCCCTGTATAACTATTTCATTCACACTCAAATGTAGACATTATTTTCACTGAACTCTGAAAGAGAAAGCAACTCTCCAGGCAGTAAAATGCATTATCTGGATGAATTGAACATAAGTAGACTTGTGCATTCATATTGAAACAAATTGCAATTCATCTGGCAAACAAATTTTATAACTCTGAAGTGCCGTGTCAATATGTCACAAAAAAAACAATTTGGACAATAGCCGAATAGGTTTGTTTGCTTTGTGATTAGGCGTTCCGTACATGGTGCCAAAAAAGAGAGAGAGAGAGAGAGAGAGAGAGAGAGTGAAAGAGAGGAAGAAAGAAAATAAACCAAAGATCAACCTCACCAAAATACGCAACTGAATGCTTAAAAGTAACCAAATATTGACTGAATGAGGAGCAAATTTGAATGGTGAAATACTATTCTATTCAGTCAGAATTAGCATCACTAGATGGGCACAAAATGATCCTATCACTGTTCTGCAAAATATATATACATGTAAATATTATATGTATGTATGTATTCTTTGCACATATTTACACACACATATATATGTGTGTGTGTGTGTATATGTATGTATATATATTAATATGTATATTTAGTATTCTGTATATTTTGCATATATGTATATATATATATATATATATTTTATTATTATTTTTTTTTATTAATGTATATTTTGTACATATTTGCAAATTTTATGTACCCTTTTAGTTTTTCTTAATAGGTTTTCCTGCATCGTTTGCATGGACAATATTTGGATGAGCCGAACAGTCATGTCATCGAGATTCAGTCAACTGAATTTTTTTTAGTCTGGATTGATTTGATGGAAACTAATCTTTCCACCACTCATAGGTACTTTGTTATGTAATATGTCAGCCAGAGAGACAGAACACAGAATGTAGCAAACATTATGTCAGAACTCTGTATCTAAATCTGAAAATTATACATAAAAAATGCATTTAATAACTGAATTCAGGTTTATGTGATTGCTTGGAAACCTAAAAGATAACTTGGGAAATAACCTTAACATCTTGAAAAAAAAAACCTCTTGTGACTGGCCAGCCTAATGCATTCAGGCATCCAATACACACTCAGTGTCCATGTGCCGATAATTAGTTTGACATACAGCTGTCAATCACTCATAGACAATAATATAGGATTATCCAAGTGAAATAAGATATATATAGTGGATACACTATCAGTGCATATGAAGGTTTCTGTGTTAGAACTAATGTCATTGTATATTATGTGTGCAGTGTTTAAGATATTGTGTGTGTACACTGTCAATGAATGTCAATGCTCCTGTATATGTATAACGTCGGAAACATATAAAATACAGCACACTTGACTCCACTTCAAACTAACTTTAAGGCCCATAAGGGTTTTTAACTTGCTGCCTACTCTGATAAGATTAACCCACTTTCATGGGACATTCATCCCCCTGGGGCTCTCTGCAGTGCAAGGTTTAAATAGAGTCTTGTAATGAGGCACCTGTTTCAAGGACAGATTCAAAACCATCAATATATGGCAAACTTCAATATAATATTCAGAGAGAGGCTGCACTCATCTAAACATGCTTGTGTAAATGAACACTATAATGACAGGGATACACACATGTCACCATAGTTATGAAAACACTATCTGGGTCCTCAGCCCCACTGTAAGCAATTTTAAAGGTGAGTTTACTCACCTTTATTCCAGCAAACTTGATGATCTCCGCCAATCCAATGCCCTTCCATAGGAAAGGATTGGGAGGCTATAGTGCATGTTTGGCAAAACACTGCGTTGCACCAATCAGCATCTCCTCAAAGAGATGTATTGAATCAATTCTTCTCTATGCAGAGCGTGAAGACGTGCAGGGGAGGGCTGGCAGCCTTAGACCTGGGGGGCAAAACCAGTCAAGTGGCCCATTGCACCACCAAATCAGTTCACCATCCATGCCCACCTTTTCCTGGTTTCCGGGTGCAGTTTGGCTCCACTGGTCTGGTGTAGAACAGGATCTCTGGAGGCTGTTTGCAACTGTGGTCACAAAATTCAATGTTCTGGGAGAATTGGAAGCAGCTCCATTTTTTGGGGGCCCCTTACACAGCTCAAGGTCTGGGCCCCAGGGCCTGACGGTGAGTATGCCCATAAGGCCCACCCATAAGTCCACTTATATGTTCCACTCACAGGGAGTGGACTGTGTAGGGGATGTGTTATGTGTTTTGTAGAGGATCCAATATGTGTGCTTATGGTATGTAGTGTATAGGGATACCAGTTTGTGTAGGTGATGCAGTGTGTTTGTGTGTAGTGGAAGCAGTGTGTATTTGTGTATAAGGGATGCATTGTGTGAATCTGTGTTTGTATGCATAAGGGATGCAAGGTGTGTGTCTGTATGTGTGTGCATTGAGTGTAAGAGATGCATTATGTTTCTGTGTGTATGTAAGAAAAGCAGTGTGTGTGTTTGCATGTGTGTGTAAGGGTTTGCATTGTGTGTTTCTGTGTATGTGTGCAAAGGATGCATTGTCTTTGTGTGTAAGGGTTGCATTGTGTGTGTGTGCAATGGATGTATTCTGTGTTTCTCTGTGTGTAAGGGAAGCATGTTGTGTTTCTGTGTGTGTAGGGATGCATTGTGTGTTTCTGTGTATGTATAGGGATGCATTGTGTGCGTGTGTGTGTGTGCGCATAGTGTGAAAGAGCTCCCTGTCCTATAGAGCTGTCCCTTCTGTCCCTTAGAGCTTTCCCCTGCCCCTTAGTGGTCTCTCCTCTCCCCCACCCTCCCGTAGCGGTCTCTTCTCACACTCACCCTGTGCTCTTCTCATCCCCCCCTCCACCCTCCCTGTGTTCTTCTCACTCATCCCCTCCATGTGTTCTCCTCACCCCCCTGTGTTCTTCTTACCCACCTCCTCCCGGTGTTCTTCTTACTCCCCCTCCTCCCTGTGTTCTTCTTACTCCCCCACCTGTTCTTCTAATCCCACTTCTTCTTCTTATCCCCTTCTTCTTCTTCTTACACTCTTTCTTCTTCTTATCCCCTCTTCTTACTCCCCTCCCCTCTTCTTGCTTCTCCTCCTCTTCTTACCCCCTCCTGTTTTCTTACCCCCCCCCCTTCTCTCTCCCCTCTCTACTCCCCTCCCCCTCTTCTAGTGTCCCTTTAATAAGGTTACTGCCTCTCCCACTTGCTGCACTGTATTGTGTAGGTTGTATTTACTGTCCACAGCAGCAGCCTTATAAGGTACTATATGCATAAATTGGTGACTACAGCTTCTCTCTGTTCTGTAAATCATCAAATAGGTGTATGACAGTGTTCCTTTTTTATGTATTTGTCTGTCACTATGTGTCGATATTCCTGTGTATGTGTATCGATGTGTATGTGTGCAATGTCGGTATTTGTGCTTGTTTGTATTCTCATGTAAATGCAGCATTAGTATGTTAGTGTGTGTGTTTGTACGTGTGTGTCAAAAGGGAAATGAGAATCTGGTCTTAGAGCTGAGAAAACCAGTGGCATACCTACCACTCCAGGTGGCCTGGCCATCCTGTCGACACCTGCAACTGTTGGGCGGCATACCTGCAGGGTGGTTCAGTCGCCACCTGACCAACAGTGTAGCGTGGCCAACTGGATTGTGGGTAGAGGAGTCTCTGTTTACATCTACCCGGTCTGACAGGGAGTAATGCAATCCAGGATGATGGGGGAGAGAAACATGGAAGGGACTGGGGAATTGACACATGGAAGGAGCTGGGGGTGGGGGAAATTGAGACACATGGGAGGGATTGGGGGAATTGAGACACATGGGGTTGAAGTGACATATGGAAGGGTCTAGGGGGATAATTGACAAGTGAAAGGTACTAGGGGGGAAATTGTGGGGGGATTGACAATGGAGGAGACTGGGGGTGGAATTGAGGCACATGGAAGGGACTGGGGAGGGGAATTGATACAGGGAATGGACGGGAGGGATTGAGACACATGGAAGGGGGGGAATGAGACACATGGAGGGGCTGGGGCAGTTGAGACACATGGAATGGGAGAATGAGACATATGGAGGGGCTGGTGGGAGAATTGAAACACACTGAAGGGGAGATGAGATACATTGGAGGAGAATTAGACATATGGAGGGGCTGGGGCAGAGAATGAGACACACAGAGGGGTGAGACACATGGAAGGGGGGAACGAGACACATGGGGAGATTGAGACACATGGAGAAGCTGGGGGGGAGAATGAGACACATGGAGGGGTGAGACACATGGTGGAGCTGGAGGGAGAATGAGACACATAGAAGGGTGATAAGATACATGAAGAGAGTATGACACATGGAGGGACTGGAAGGGGAATTGAGACACATGGAGGAGCTGGGGGGGAGAGAATGAGATACATGGAGGTGGTGGGGGGGGTAGAATGAGACACATGGAATGGCTGGGTGGGAAAGAGACATGTGGGCGGGGGTCCAGGGTAATTTTTGAATCAGGGCCCGGTGATTTCTAGTTACCCCTCTGATTGTAACTATATGACAGCTGTGGCTCCTGCTCAGTATGACTGCTACAGTATGCTGCCAAGAGGCATATTTTCCCTACAGGAAGGCCAGATTCTCCTCGAGGCCACAGATTTTCTATGGATACTTTAGTGTGATTTTTGGTTAATTTTGTTGTTGATGTTTTGTTTAGAGAAAGAATATCATTATTATTTCTGTATACACCTTCCATCACTAGTGGAATGTATATGCTTATATAAATGCTTTACAAATCCATATTCAGAAAAGATCAACGACACTAAGGAAGTGGATATGGATTTTTTCTAATGCGTCTATGCATGGAGGTCCAGGCTACAGCACTTGGTGAGTAATCTGAATATAGAAGTGAGATCTGCGCCATTGTTGACAAAGATCACTTTTTATGCTGACTCATAATGAATGTTCAATGACATAACATCCTCACAGTAGGGCACAAGCATGAGGAGATGAGAAAGTCATCTATGTCATCAAAAGTATATAATGTTGCCTTGCACTAGATCATATTAAATATAGATTGAAAACTACTAGCCAAGTGATTTTTTTTCAGAGTCAGATCAACATTGCCCATGGCCCCAGCAGGGTCCAGTTTGAGGAGCTGATAGTTGTTTGTGCGTTGAGAGGTTTAGCATGTCTGTGTGTGCTTGGTGAGTGTTTTTTGTGTAATGTATGGATTTCTTGTGTGGAAGGGAGTCTGAGTGTTGATGGTGCTGTAGGAAAGGAGGTTGAGTGTGTATCCTGAACCATCCTCACACGTTTCCCTATTTATTTTTTGTCATATGACACCTATCTGCTTCCCTTTTGGCAGGAGCGGGGTGTTATCCCTGGTGGTTCAGTGGTATTCACTCTCGTGGGTGTTATCCATGGACGTCTGGTAGTGGAGTTTTGTGGTCTGCACCTCGCTCTTAAACTGATATACACTTGACAACACTCTCTTGACAAAGTGAGAGGCTGCAGGACCAAGCAGGGAGTTCTTTGACCAAGGTGGTCACACCTTTTAAGACTTCAAGATAGCCATTAAAAGTATTCCAGAGTAAGGATAAAGTCAAATTCCGTTCTCAAACAAATTCTGCTCTTAGAGCAGAATTTTATTAGTGAAGAGTGGCGATTTGCTCTACATGCACACTAGCCTCCTAATGCTCTGGGAGCATTGGTTTGGCTTAGATCATCAATATTGATCTCAGACAAGGAGGTAGGACCAGCAGTGGGGAAAGCATTGCAGCAAGAGGTAAAATGTAAGTAAAATATATTTTTCATGCATTCGGAGGGGACGGACACCTAAACTGCTACAGGACATCTTTGCATTCTTAATGCTTTAGTGTTCCTTTAATATTGGAATACATTTAATCCAACACATTGGTTGAACTCTTCCAGCATCAGAGGGAATTTCCATTATACTGGAGAAGGCAAAACCAGCATGATAAACAATATTGGACAGCCTCATAGGGGATGATGAACTAGCTGTGTCTGTTACAACCACTGGAAACCCACTAAAATAACATGATTACCCAAATCTGGGTCATGATCTAGGGGTACTAGTACCCCAACTGTACTAGTGAATATTGATGTCCAACTGCAACTCCTGCACCTATATCATACTATGGCATCTACCTATAATAGGTACATAAAGTGGGATGTTAAATGAATAAACAGTAAACATCATGGGTGTTTTTTCTAGTCTACTACACATGATCTGTCACATAGTAAGAATGTGCTAAGTCACTTCACAACATCCACCCCTTAGTGACATATTTCTGCTTCTTGGCAAGCCTTGGCTGAGGGTCCACATCTTTAAAAGAGTAACTTTGCTTCTGCCTCATTGCGTCTGCTGTAGGTTTAGGTTCACTGATCACTCAATCCTTCCATTATTTGTCACGTTTACTCATGTTTTTACCGGCACCTCCCCTAGTTAGCAATAAATTATTAGTGACAATAAACCTTGTCGTACATATAGTGTCCTCCAGACTAAAGGGCTGGACACGCTGAAGATTTGTAACCCTGCTCAGGTCCCCCTGTGACCACTGAGTGATCAGCCACGAAGGATTATCTGTGGAAGCAAAAGTAATTACTCAGAAAAGACAATCTCAGAAATATCGTCATAAATGGCTAATATCTTTACTGAGCTGGTGAGTTCCCCTACAAAAAGCTCATTGTTATTTTACCTAATATTAACCACTTTCATGTACATGTGCTTTATTACAGAGCTCTTTAAAGTGTCTCTCCATTGTCCATTGCACTGCTCGAATATAAAACTGAAATATTCATAAACAAAAGAGTAAATGTTGTGCAGTATTCATCCTATTTAACGCTGCATTGCTGTTGCCTGTTGTTTTAAGAGACTTATTTATTACTATCACTATTATTATTATTATTATTGTAGAGTAGTAGAGCTTGCGGTAAATTCATTTTTTATCAAATGAAAGGCACACAGGAAATACAAATCAAAGCACTATTTAAGGATTTTACACACAGAAATATGAAATCCTGTCAACAGGTAATATCATATGGAATGTGATCCATAAATATGCCTCGTCAAAATACAAATAAACAAAAAAATAAATATCCTCAGCACACAGCAATAAAATATAGTGGTTTACTCAGTCATCAAAATGAAATGACAACGTTTAGACTGGTATATGTGTCTTTCTCAAACATTGAATGAGTTGAAATGTTGCCCTTTCCCGTTGATGGCTGAATAGACCACCTGAATTTATTGCTGTATGCTAAGGACATTTATTTTTTGTTTGCTTATTACTGTGGACCTAGGTAATCAGGAACCCCTTCATTTCGCACCAGTACAAAAATTTGGAATTTGTTCTGGAGTACCTGCCACACATTATGTACTTATTAAAATACAAATATTCATTTTTCACAATTGCAAGATTGTCTAGCTTTGTTGATTTAGGTTTATGCATGTTATTATACAATATTATATTTTGTTGCTAGGCTAACTACAGGGGCCTCTTCCTAATGGTTATTGTGCTCGGCCTAGGAGGTACATTTCAGTTTGGGTACCACATCTCGGTTTTGAATTCTCCATCCCCGGTGAGTAAAGTCCACAGATTGCATTTATTGTCTACCTCATATATTTTGAAGGAACATATAGAACCCAATGCAACAAACATCAAGGTTGAGACCACAGATAGAAAGCTATATATATTTATTCCTAGGTAATAATAGATAGTAGCCATTCTTTGTTGAATTTGAATATTGAATTAATATATTTCCCTTTTTATAAGGCTTAATTTATAGTAAATAATATGTAATATACCAAAAGGCATGTCGAAATGCCCCCATAATGCGAAATTTGCATTTTTGGGATATATTTAAAGGTAAATATATAGGTAAATGTACAAGACAGTACATGCTTATTGAAATGTGTCTGATTTTATGTACTATTATATACTATTTCCATTAAAAAATGCTTTGTTAACTTATCCAACCTCAGTGTTTCCCATTTAATGCTTGGATGAAGGTATTGTTGCATTGATTGTAATGTGAGATAACATAAAATCTCTCTTGGTCTCATTTTACAGTATATCAAAGCCTTTATCAATGAAACGTGGATGATGAGATATGGAACACCAATCCCTCATGAAACGCTGACACTGAGATGGTCCTTGCTGGTGTCTGTGTATAGTATTGGAGGACTGGTGGGATCCACTTGCTCTGGATACCTTATAGGGAGATTTGGGAAGTAAGTTTAATGACCTACCTCAGTCTAAGATCTGTTTACGTCTATTAAGATTGGGCTGCATCCTCTTACATTACCATTTCAGTATATACTTTAATTTAATGGACTTTACCATTACCAGAAACTGCATCATAGAGCAATAATGAGTAGATATTGACGGCAAATTTAGGCCTTACTTAGTACACATAACCCCCACTGTCTGTACCTAAATCTCTATCTCTAAAATGTCCTGCTTTGACAAGGGCACATCGGTTTTAGCAGCTAATGATTTCTGTTCTCATTAACCGTCTGCCATATACTCTACCTGCTATCCTTTGTGTTACAGGAAAAGATGTCAGCTCTGTAACTGCCTCCTGCCAATAGCCAGTGCTCTGCTTATGGGTCTGAGTCGTATTGTTGGCAACTTTGAAATGATTCTGGTCGGACGCTGCCTGGCTGGGTTTTATGCCGGTGAGTTCAGGTTAAACATTTCATATAATGAGGGAGATACTCTATATTGATCATTGATTGCCAATAAGTAGATGGTCACCTGTTGCTTTTTACCTATTACAATCAACATACAGAGTGCATCCTTACAATATGTAAAGCACAAAGGCATCGATTATATGATAATTTTTCAGATTTTCAGATTTCAAAGTGAATTAAAATATTACGTGGAATAGTAAAAGTTAGCTTTGTTTCATTTTTACAATTATGTACCTAAAATGTAATTTTTAATGTTAAATTCACATTGAATTCTCAAGAGCACACAATTTAGTGGATAATCAGGTCTGTGATTAATCAAATGTTTTCCCAACAACAACAAATTAATTCTACATACTTCGGAACCTATCATGTAGATGAGAACAGGCCTCAGCCCTGATTTAGACGGGACATAGGATCTTGCTCATGCTGGTATTTACATTCCCCAACAAATTGATCTGTATCTCTATCTGTGATTGTTCAAGGTCTGGGAATTAACATCCACGCTCAGTTTGCAGGAGAGATTGCACCCAGAAAACTGCGAGGACTTATTAATACCTCAGGCCCTTTGTTTGTTACCTTGGGAAAACTCTGTGGGCAGATAATTGGACTGAGGTATGTGACTCTTAAATTACTTGCTTTTATTACTATTATTATTATTGCCATTTATATAGCGCCAACAGATTCCGTAGCACTTTACAATATTATGAGAGGGGGGATTTTACTATAAATAGGACACTTACAAGAAAACTTACAGGAACGATAGGTTGAAGAGGACCCTGCTCAAACAAGCTTACAATCTAAGACTTTGTTCTTCTTAAAAAGTTAATGTAGAATTTTTTCTTAAAATAAATAATGTACTGAGAACTTTAAAAGGACCACTATAGTGCCAGGAAAACAAACTAGTTTTCCTGGCACTATAGGGTCTTTAGGTTCCCCCCACCCTCAGAGTCCCACTCCCACTGGGCTCAAGGGGGCTGAAGGGGTTAAACACTTACCTTTTTCCAGCGCCGGGCTCTCTCGGGGCTGGGGAATTCTCCTCCTCCTCCCGACATCAGCACTGAATGCGCATTAAGACAGTCCATAGGAAAGCATTTCTCAATACTTTCATATGGACGTCCAGCGTCTTCTCACTGTGATTTTCACAGTGAGAAGTGCGGTAGCGCCTCTAGCGGCTGTCAGTGAGAGGCTGGATTAACCCTAGTGTAAACATAGCAGTTTATCTGAAACTGCTATGTTTACAGCTGCAGGGTTAAAACCTGGGGGACCTGGCACCCAGATCACTTCATTGAGCTGAAGTGGTCTGGGTGCCTATAGTGGTCCTTCAAGCATTTCAAAAGGGCACTACTCTACTGCCACCAGATATTTTGTGTGCATTTCATGTAAATTGTTTATATAATTACAAGATCTGCACTTATTTAACCAGATTTAGAACCTCATACGGCATAGATGGTGTTGTCATCCATTCAATTATTCTCCGTAATAAACGGCTAATAATGCACAGCTCCTGTTTGTGCAGTTTAAGGGCACTAATCTCAGTCAGAACTGGGACTGTATCTAGTAATTTTTGGGCCTAGCAGAGATCCAGTTATATATATATATATATATATATATATATATATATATATATATATATATATAAAGAATGATAAGATAGCACTAGGACTTCTTTAGAGTAAAATTTTACTTTTATTTCCATACAAAATAAAAAAAATCGACGTTTCAGTCTGACACAGCAGACTTTCATCAGGATAAGCTTAACATACACCAAACATACAATATATAACAAAAGATAAATCATAAATTCACCACATCTGGCGGTAGAACCCTTCCAGGGGGCGACCCGGTCCGTCCAAGTGCCTGACTCCGTCCCCATTCGATGACGTCATTACGCATGCATCCCTGACGTGCCGGGACACTCCCCCAGTCACTGTCATGGTAACCAAAATTAAACAACCACAAAAGAAATTAAGTAAAAATCCACAGAGTGGACTAAATGAATCAAGCTGTTACTTTACACTAGGCTGGAGGTTGGAAGGCAAAGCTTTAATAATGAGCACATATTGTCCCGGTCTGTAGACCTATGAACCTATATATTTGCATCCACTAATGGTAGCTATTCTTACTTTGAATGGATAATATGGATTATGAAAGCTTATATGCAAAGGAGTAGAGGGAAGTAACATCCTAAAGATGATTAGTCTGTACTCTTAAGGATTTAACCTGGGAAATTGGATCTGTGCCACATAATTCCACAGGAGGCAAACAATGTTTGCCCCAAAATACATGAGTGACAGTACTTGATACTTGTAACTAATATGTTGCCGACCATAGGGCTGTGTACTTATATAGCAACCACAATATTCCACCCATAACGGAGACACTACTATACATATTTACACTATTTATATTTCAATGAAACATTATTTTTAGGAATA
The DNA here is from genome assembly GCA_933207985.1 of Pelobates cultripes. NCBI lineage: Eukaryota > Metazoa > Chordata > Amphibia > Anura > Pelobatidae > Pelobates > Pelobates cultripes. Next base: position 199,432,036 of record OW240916.1, read on the forward strand.
TAGAAACTAGAACCAGGCACTGGCAAACAGATAGTAGGGCCATGGCCAACCCTGTACCTCTCCCCCTGGGTGGGTTATAGGTTGCCAAATTAGCCCAATCTGTAACCTAAATGCCATGGTAGTTCCCAGATACAGTAATGATTATAACAACAAAGCGAAGACAACAGTGGAGAAACTGTCCCACAGGGTGGGCTCTGATCACACTTTCTCGCTGTTAGTCATTGAAAAATGTTTAGAACCAAACAGAAATCACAAGAAAATGGAAAGTGAATATAATTCATTTAGGCCCCGTGGTGAGGTGGTATCAAGAGTCCTGATCCATTATTTCTCCTGTTGTAGTAATATTTTTTTACAATCTACACTTCTTCTCAAGGGTGGTATGTTTATAAATTTTTTATATATATATACAGTCCCAGTTCTGTGTGTGTATATACATATTCACACACATACATATATATATAATGCATGTGTTATTGGAGAATAAACCACAGAGTAGTGTTCTGGGGGCATCATAATAAACCACAAGACCAAAGATATTGCCTAGCTTTTCCCCTTATCAAGCAATGCCCACCATTAAAAGTACCCGCACACCACTGACTTCCCCTGCTGTCAACCATGTCATCCCACATGTCTCACTCTATGTCTCCAACAGGGAATTATTTGGAACAGAAACCCTGTGGCCTCAGCTTCTCCTCGTCAGTGCATTCTTATCATTTGTCCAGCTGGTCATGTTGCCTTTCTTCCCAGACTCCCCTACCTACATTCTACTGGATAAAGGTGACAAGGAAGGCTGCATGAGAGGTAGGTGTATATGGGGGTGACTACCTTGTGATAATGTTAGATCAGTCAAGAAGGGAACCGATACTGGGAAATAGAAAGGTACTGAATATTACTGTCATAGCTTACGGTGTAATTCTCTGAGTAGCTGTAGACAAGAGACAGACCCACAATAATTCAAGTTATTTATTGGGGAATATTTCATACAGGTTATGGTTCAGAAACATACATTGGAGACATTCTGCCCACACTTTACCAAACAATACAACCATACTTTTAATTCTTGCAATGATGTAGAATGATTTAAAAATAACATTTAAGAGCCAACAATTACTCTTTTGCAGCTTAGCGTTAGTTTATTTAAGACGTGCGTCATATGTGTTATATTGTGAATAGCCAGTAATAATATCATAGAACTCTCTGGTACAATGCACATCTAATCTGAATGCACTTATACGCATTACTGTGTGAGATCACAAAGTGATATATGTATTGTGATTCCAAAAGATTAATCTGATAAGTCTCTCTGCAAATGAATTCACGTTATAGTTAAATATCTCGTCTGACTTTTTATGATCAGTAATGCCACAGTTTATTATGCATTTATTTCTCGAAGAAGTCAGGTATTTATTTTTATTTTCTTGTAAGAAAGCTGGTAAGAAGAGCTACAGGGGGCTCACCGGGCCATTTGTAATCACAGCTATACAATGTGTTCACTGGTGACTTGGTCAGTGACAAGGAAATAAGCAGATGAGCACAATTTAATGGAGGAACACTGTATTCTATAAAACGCAGTTTTTATGGGGAGGAATAAAAGTCAGACAATTAGCATTACCAGTATGTTTAAATGTCTCTACATATGATTGTATTATTTTATACAGCTCTAAAACAGCTCTGGGGAGACAGAGACCACCAAGCTCATATCGATGAGATAATGAAAGATAATGTTTCCAGTAAAATGGGCAGGAAGATGAGTGTATTGGAGCTGCTTAAAGACCCATCCCACCGCTACCAAATACTTGTGCTGATTGGGCTGATCCTCTGCCTACAGCTCAGTGGTGCTAATGCAGTTGAGTATTTTTTTGAACATGTCAATTCATACATGGAGTTTGTGAATAAAGTTTGCTATATATTGTATTCACGTCTACATAGGAACCTTTACTATGTAATTTAGCTAAGAAGCTATGAATGATGAATCCCTTCCTGATCTATTTTGCAGATTTATTTCTACTCATACGATGTGTTTCAAGAAGCTGGCTTCCCTCAGGATCAGATTGCATATGTTTCTCTTGGAGTCGGAGCCTTTGAATTTGTGTCTGCCATGATCTGTGTAAGCATTTTTGCTAAATATTACTACTATGCTAAAGAAATATCACTCATTGGAATCAATAAGAATTTGAAAAGTATTTGAAATCTAGCATGCAAAACCCCACATACATGCTACAGTGTCAACTAGAAACAGATGACCGATGAGTTTATTAGTTTATTTACTATATGGGGATTTGTACTGCTCTTACAAGCACTTTAAAGACAGGTGTACTTACAATACTGGGTACATATGCCAACTCTATCTTTATTCTAAGTGCATTTTTAGAGGAATATGCCAAGCACTATAAACATGCATTGTAGTGGTTATGGTGCCAGGAATGTAAGTTGTCAAGCTGTTTCTGAACATTTTGACTTCTTACCTGGAGTCTACCATGCACTTTTCCTTGCCTCTTAGAGAGCCAGAAGAGATCAGCTGGTGCTCTCAGCCAATGAGCTAAGCCCTGCACTGAAATACTTAGCTCAGACAGAGTGATTCTAGCTCTCTGGCTGATGCAGTGCAGTTGGGGAGCAGTGGCCAGCGCACCGCAGGTAACAAGTCAACCCGTTGTGAAATGGTACTTCTTTTAATAGGGCTGTAATGATGCTGCACTGTTCTGAATTCTGTGGCATTTCAGCAAAGCACAAATGGCACGTGGTATTTTAAAAACATTTTGATAGCAATATTATAAAATCCTACTGCATTGATAAGGGATATGCATAATTTCAGGTCTTATTGCTGAATTGGTAAAAGTCTTTAACTTTTTTCATTTTGGCATATTACCCTAAAATATACTGCAGTCAGTTCTTCACATTTCCTGATTTAATGAATGAATCCCAAAGTGCCCATTTGACTAGTAATATTATTTTCCATACTAGCATTAAGTAAATAACTCTTAAATGTATGTATTAATGCATACACTGATTATATAACAGGAACAAGGAATCCTTTTTTAAATAATGTAGATGTACTTGTAGCCACTTAGAATGATATAATTTTCTGCTGTCCTCTATACAATTTCTCCTGACAATATATATATAGAATCATACATGCAGCCATATATCTTATATCTTATATCTGTGCAGAGTCTGCTTATTGATCGCTTTGGGAGAAAGATGCTAATTTTGGGAGGATACAGTCTCATGACACTCACATTGAGCTTCCTCACAGTCACACTGTCCCTGCAGGTAAATCACAAGGAACGTCCCCATTTCTCCTCCACTGATCATATCCCATGCTGATAACCCAACACTCTGTCATTTAACTATAATGATTTTTTGGGGGGAGGGAGGTGGGGATTATTTACCTTAATAAAGTACCAAACGCAATGTTATAGAATCCCTTGGGTATTAATTATCTTGCTGATTCCATCACTTCAACATACCTGAAGCTACACGCAGAAATTTCCCATGTACCAAAATTCCATCATCCATTACTGTCATTTGCATTTATATTAACATTGTTCCATTGTATTTAAACACTTATTTTCCTTTAGGATTCATATTCATGGATGCCATACTGTAGTGTGTTTCTCACCTTTCTGTTCATCTTCCTGTATGGAGCTGGGCCTGGTGAGTATAAATCAAGTGTTCATTTTGAAGAAAGTATCAGAACTCACAAACAAAATGGTATGAGTGAGTTTGGTTTGTACATTGGTTTAGCGATTTATTCAAAAAGTTTTAGACCAAAATAACTGGTCAGGCACTGTAATTGGTGAAACATCTCAAACATCCCTTGTTACCCCAAACAGCCACCTTGGTTTGGGGTATCAGACTCACAAAGCCTATTAGTTACCCAAATATATATTTTCTTTTTTATATTATTGCTTTTTATATTTTGACATTATGGCTCTTCATCTTTGATGTAAACAATCTATTCCAGGGACGTCAAGACTCCTGGCCTTAATTGGCTTCTTACTCTTGAGAAATTATTTAAAATTTGCTGTAACACTCATTGCATTTTTATATCTGTAATATGCTGTGACTCACTCAATGTGCATATGTGGCAATGTTTTTCTCTGTGCATTGCCATGCATAAAAAAGAAATAAAAAAATAGCTGGTCTGGCAACCTAACATAGGTGGATCATTTGACTAATTCAGCCAATTTGGGCTAAACTTGGAATAGCGCACATTTTATGGTTTAGTAAGATCTTCTGTTATTTATTTATTTTTGTTTATTGTTGCTTGTTTTTGCTCTTTTTCTATTGTCTTATTTGGATATAAATAAAATATACAATTCTGGGGTCAGTTCCTGACAATGCATAGTTTAGTGATTGTTTTATACTATTTGTGTATTTTACAATTTTTTTAATGTTATATGGATTTTATTACTAATGCACAGGTAAACAAGTTGACATTTTTATTCTCTTTTGTATTGTTTGAAGGTTATATATGTACAGTCGCCTAGTCTTCTGATCCTTTACTTCTATGCAGAATTATAGCTTTTTTAGTCCAAGCATCTACACATTCTCCACTGACTTGATAACAAGTGAACCTTTTAATATTGTCATCATTATGTCATGAGCCAATCACAACTTTCTATGATGTTTCTCTATTAAAAATGCCTTTTACTTTTTATAATTTTACTAATCAAATATTGCACTTGCACTATTTGATTGCAACCCTTGGCTAGGGTTCCATAGAATTTCTGTCATGTATTGAAGTGGCACTGTCACCATCTGGGGACTTTGCAAAGACCCTCAGTGGTGACATCGCCACTGGGGGTCAAGTGGCAGATAAAAGTAAGTTCTACTTACCAGAAACTGTTCCTCACAGGCATGGCCATCTTCCCTTGGCAGGTCCTCTTCAGCTTCTGGCGCTTCAGCGAGCATGCAAGAGTAAAACATTGAGGTCTATGGATATGGATATTCAGGTCCATAGATAAAGCCAATTCCCTGCAGCCGTCACTGGTGCACACAGCACATAATCATTTTAATACTTCCTTTTTTCACCAAGGAAAGTACTTCAAATACTAAGAGGAAAAAATAGTGATACCATCAATGTCTGTATAAAATATATTTCCATGTTTTCTTTTCTTCCTATCCACAGCTGGTGCCACAATATCTACATGTGTTGAAATCTTCTCCCAGGTTCCTCGAGTTCCAGCTTTTGTCATTTCAGGATGTTTTAGCTGGGTGGGCCTGTACATCCTTGGAATGGTCTTCCCTTATATAGTGGTAAGTGTTGGGGCCATTCTATAGCTCATGGGAATTATACAGAGATTTCTAATAAGCATACCAGTAACTATTGTCTGTTGTCGTGTATAAAGGTCCCAATTTTTCCTCTCACTCTAGAAGGTACTCTCTATTACAGATACAATGATGACAAAGTCCTACCTATTGGAGCCAAGACTCCTTAAGTGGTTGTCAACTGGAGAATAATATCCAAATTGAGAGTGTTGTTAATATTCAAATGTACATTTTGTCCCATGTATTATCCACAGATATAGGAGGTCAATAAAGAAAAATAAATAAAGTGAAATTAACTATAGCCTACTGGCTTTTCAGGTCAGTACAGTCTCCACCCCTGACGAAGATGCACATGTCCGTGCACCAAACCGCGCATCGGGTTCTTTCTTCTTCTTCACAGTGACCTTTCACTTAAGGTGTAGGTAACCAGCATTCTAATCATGGTTCTACACCGTTAACACTTATTTTTCTTTGTCTTTCCTCGTTGGTGTCTAGACTGTTCGAGTATCAGTAATATGGTAGAGACTAAATAGATTGCTTTTATGGTAACACTCCGGTCTAATAGACAACAGCACTCTTTATTATACTATCCTGCTGAGTCAGACATATAGACACACACGTCTGGCGAAATTGAACCGTGTTTGGCAGAGCTATCAGCAACTTAGTATACTCTAACAGGTAGAAAGTTAACATATTTGCCAAAGGAATACGTAGTTCTACTGGCAACAGTATTGCAACACTGTCTCACAACAGCTTGTGCAGACTCACAGCCAGCTTAAAGGGACACTATAGTCACCCAGACCACTTCATCTCAATGAAGTGGTCTGGGTGCCAGGTCCCTCAGGTTTTAACCCTTCAGATGCAAACATAGCAGTTTCAGAGAAACTGCTATGTTTACATTTGGGGTTAATCCATACATTTGAATATTAACAACACTTTCAATTTGGATATTATTCTCTAGTTGACAACCACTTATAGAGTCTTGGCTCCAATAGGTAGGACATTGTCATCATTGTATCTGAAACTAGGGGTTAGGCCCCAAGACACTCCTGGAGTGTCTATTTGGTGTTGCAGTCTCGGAGTAGGGGTGGCTGGTATCTACAGACCCTCCTGCCCTGGTCACTGTTTCCTTCATACTCTCTATTACATTGTTTCCTAACCCACTCCTCAAGGCACACCAATAGTTCTGGTTGCCTTTATATAAGTGAAACAGAAATTAGATTTGTCTAAATGCTGGACTGTTGATATTTAGTAGCTAGTGCCCCAATGTATATGTTTATGTATGATATGTCAGCATCCCAGTGGTAAGTTGTGTACTACCCTTAAATTTATTGTGGAAGAGAAAGTAGCTTGATCACAAACTGTAAAGTACTCTGAATTTAGACTAAGACATCTTCCGGCACCACCGTTGCTGTGAACTACAACTCCCATGACACTTGTCCAGCTGGGAAAAATGGGAGAGGAGCATTGAAGACATAATCCACAGTGGTTGCTGTGCTGCCTGTTGTATATTCTTGACCAGAATCTTTCCAAAGCCTTTATGCATATAGACTTTATTTAGCTATACAAAATATATTCATCTGAATCCTCCATATTTCACAATATGAAGAACAATGACAATATAGAAAAACAGATACAAGGATTGCAACCTGCACTGCTGATGTACATTCTCTTTGTTTTTCCAGGAAACCCTAAAACATTTCTGCTTTCTCCTGTTCATGGCCTTCATCATCCTGGCACTGCTTTTCGTACATTTTATTGTTCCTGAGACCAAGGATAAAACCATAGCACAAATATCCCAAGAATTCAACAAGTTCAACTTCAAGAAGCAAAAACAAGGAGTGCAAAGCAGTGGTATTAGCGTGTGCACTCAGCACCATACTGTGAGGACAGCATTCTCAGAGTGTTCACTCAGCACCAGACTGTAAGGACAGCAATCTCAGAGTGTTCACTCAGCACCAGACTGTAAAGACAGCAATCTCAGAGTGTTCACTCAGCACCAGACTGTAAAGACAGCAATCTCAGAGTGTGCGCTCGGCACCAGACAGTAAGGGCAGCAATCTCAAAATGTGTTTACTCAGGACAGCAATCTCAGAGTGTGCGCTCAGCACCAGACTGTAAGGACAGCAATCTCAGAGTGTGCGCTCAGCACCAGACTGTAAGGACAGCAATCTCAGAGTGTGTTTACTCGGGACAGCAATCTCAGAGTGTGCACCAGCCTGAGGAGACAACAATCTCAGAGTGTGCACTCAGCACCAGACTGTAAGGACAGCAATCTCAGAGTGTGTTTACTCGGGACAGCAATCTCAGAGTGTGCACCAGCCTGAGGAGACAACAATCTCAGAGTGTGCACTCAGCACCAGACTGTAAGGACAGCAATCTCAGAGTGTGTTTACTCGGGACAGCAATCTCAGAGTGTGCACCAGCCTGAGGAGACAACAATCTCAGAGTGTTCACTCAGCACCAGACTGAGAGGACAGCAATCCCAAACTGTGCACCAGACAATGACTGCGTATTTTCTTCATCTCAGAGACACTCTTTAGAACCTATAGGCTTATTTGGAAAGAAACAATACAATAGCGGAACAGGACAATCATAATACGCGACCAACTCAGATGTTTATTTTATAGCAAAGGTAACACTTTTAAACAATAATCTTACCTGGGTAAACACAACAAACAAATAACTTAAATTTCTAAATGATCAGTTATAGATAACATTTAATTTGAGACTATTACATGGGCACCAATATAACATAAGCATTTTTATACTATTTTACTATTTATTTTATATTGGTTTGCACAACAATTTGTGGGTTTTACAATAGACCATGTCTGTAACACAAACAACAAAATCCTTCTTATTCCACAGGGAGCAAACACTAACACTGCTCATATAAGAAAATTATTTTTAATTAGTCTGTGGAGAGGGTGGCAGTTTTGGATATTAATACCCTGCTGTACAAGTTTTAATTAAATATATTTTTATTGTACCATGAATCTAAGCACAACGCATTCAGTCTGAAATTAGCAAACTCACTCTCGCTAAACTGATTTTGTGAGTCAACAGCTGGCTTTCAAGATAAGCAAAATTATCTACCTTAAGAGTAATTCCTACTCTACTGTATTGCAGATTTCCCGTTTGACAATTTTCTCTAAATTTTTGCAATATTGCCGGCTAATCACAAGTATACACCCCAATTGCCCAGTGAGAATTGAATTAAAGAAGACATGCACAAAATACCCTCGCCGTGTTGTTCACTGAAGTGTGCATTACTGTGAATTCAAAGTGAGTTTAGTGTAACACTATACTGAAGAATTCTTCCAGATAAGCTGTTTTGGCCTGAATTTTGCCATTCAAAACATAATTTGCTAGAATTCTGAGTTTAGTGAATAAACCTATCATTGTGGGAGAAGTAGGGGGTATGTGAAATACACTCTGCTCTTATATGGATAAAATATGTCGACAATATCAACAGCCACAATTTTACCATTTTATTCCAAATCTGTTAGTTGGAGGGAAACCTAAGTACATAAGATGGCATGTTGTATAAGTCAGTGCATATTAGCTATTTTTTTTACAAATTATATACTTTACGTGTACAAATTGTACATGTGGCAAATTGCAGGCACTTCATTTAAAAACAAGGCCATTCCCTAGCCAAAGCCAAACCCATTTATCTGGACCGGCGTTTGAAAGCTAGGAAGCAGAATGATAAATGTACTATCCTTCAACATCCTTATTAACACTTGGGGTGCTAAGATCCTGTAAATCACCTAATCGTATTACCCTAATGATCTAGCACCTTTCTCCAATGATTGCTCTGGCCTATCTGTAGCTTATTCCATTGCTGTATTTATCCAGTAGTATGAGCCATCATTGCTTCCGATTGGCACTCTTGGTTTCTCTTTTCTTGTCCCCAATATTTTTGCAAACTCAACACATTTTATTATCCATAAATGTTATTTTCATTACTAAAAGTATTTATGGGCACAATCCTATTCTGCTTTAGGGGGGGCTTACAGTGGTATCATGGTTATTCACTAAAGTGAGAATTCTGTAAATTCAAAGGGAATTATATAATATAGGCTGAAATAGCTGAATTAGAAAATGTCTCCAAGTCATTTCTGTTTCCAGTTTGGCTATATTGGCTTTAAATGTGAAATTAATTTCAAAATCCATGGGATGTCTCTCCTATTTACGGTGCTAAGAATACATAATTGTTCTATATATGAATGATACTGGACAAGGGTCTTAGAATTAGAAGAGCTAGTTGAGGCCTTACAGGCCACATTTGAACCTTTCTTTCTTAATGCATTATATAGATAGTGCATTAAAAATTACACAAAACAAATGTAAAATAATAAGTAATATAAATACATTTAAAGTTACTCCATTTGCTGTGTCTGAAGGGAGTTCCCACCAAACCAAGATGTGACAGATCCTTGCTTATAGGGACACTCCAAGTACCATAACAGCTGCATCTTATTGAAATCGTTACGGTACAAGGATTCTATGAACGCAGTGCCAAAGGTTTTCATCAAAACATTTTTTAAAGGCTTTAAAAAAATACAGAGGTTATTCGCTCAATCCAAAGTTGACACCCTCAATGTAATGTCATTTATGGGCATACCGCCTGCTTCATTTTGCATCCAATAGAATTTTTTTTATATATAACCAGGATTTAGCAATGCCAAACTGCTGTTACTTTTTAGTGATTATAATTTCTGTGACACTGAGATAATATACAAGCAATGTGTTTATGTGTGCAGTTTAGTTTAATGTTCTGTTAAATTATAGCTCGCTGTAGTGGCTATGTTTTCTATTATGTATTGGTACCGTCCTTCGGATTAATATTTAGAAATAGCTTCATATTAACTTAGGCTCTTCTAAGTGACCATCCATCTCTGATGCATTGATAATACGGAATTAACACTTTGATGTCATTTTCGTCCAGCAGAGTATATGGTCTGAGAGTGCTGGGAACTTTCAGTCAATCATTATCATTCAAGTAAGACTAAATTGACCCGGATATCGTGGTCATATAAATGCTGCATTATCAATGTGCCTGAGATGGAGTCAGTCACTTAGGTGTTTCTTTACACTAAACCATCACCAAATTGTGTGATATTAAACTAGGTTTGGCACTAGGGCACTCCAGGCACTATCACCCAAGTTGAAGTGGTTGTGTTGCTTAGAGCTTTCCTTTAAAAAGAAACTGTGACATCCAAGGATCTGCTAATATTCTGTTTACTTATAACTTAATTTGCATATAAGAGTTTGTGAGGTGTGAAAAATAAAATTAAAGGAACACTATAGGATCAGGAACACAAACATGTATTCCTGACCCTATAGGGTTAAAACCACCATCTAGCCACCCTAAAAATAGTAAAATCTTAAAATATTCAAGTCTGTAGCTGCATACTTTCTCCCAGTTTCCTTTAGACCTGCCCACTGCCTGCTAACATCAGCAGAAGTGGCAGCCTAATTCAATCACGATGCTTCCCCATAGGATTGGCTGAGACTGACAAAGTGGCAGATCAGGGGCAGAGCCAGCAGAATTCAAACACAGCCCTGGTCAATCAGCATCTCCTCGTAGAGATGAATTGAATCAATTAATCTCTATGAGGAAAGTTCAGTGTCTGCATGCAGAGGGAGGAGATACTGAATGTTTGGATGCATTTTAGGCAGCCATGACCCAGGAAGGATCTCTAACAGCTGAGGAGTGGCCAGTGAAGTTATCAATAGGCTGTAATGTAAACACTGCATTTTCTCTGAAAAGACGGTGTTTACAGCAAAAAGCCTGAAGGTAATGATTCTACTCACCAGAACAAATTCAATAAGCTGTAGTTGTTCTGGTGACTATAGTATCCCTTTAAATGGAAAGATTCACATCTGTTTATCCTGTAACTGGGCCCCTCCATCTTTGCTCCTTGTCAATCATTGTTATAATGTCTGGCAGCATAGAGAAAGGGAAGAATGACACAAAGGTTCTCTTTCTCCTGCTCATTTCCAAAGTGTGCTTTTTCTATACCTTTACTGAATGGCATGGTGGAGTGATTTTCTATATATTTAATAAAGAATCAAAATAATATATAGCCTTATGTTAGAAATATTTTATTCAATGGTGTAATTTCCAGAGAAGTGACTGTTCCCCTTAACAATAACTCATAACCCTGTGTGTCAATCTACATAAAATATTACATTTATATCTAAAATTCAAGTAATGTATCAGTATGCACTTTAAAATGTTTTGTTAATTAATATTACTTATATTTATTATATTATTATTTTTGCAATGTTGACTGTACTTACATCTGATTATATTACAAGCATACTAATAAAATCTTTTTGTGCAAAAGTTAATTTACAGTTTGTGCTATTTTTTAATTAAGTGGATATTTTTGTTAATTCTTCATACTATAAATGAAAACACAAAAACAAAAACCACACTTTTTTAATAAAAAAGGTCAGCAACTCTATGGTACCCGCATTCTACAACTTTCAGTGAGCTGACACTGTGTACCCTTTTTACTGCATGCTAATAGTTGATTGGTGACGGTTTTGTGTTATGGTGTAAACTTTCAAAAAAAATTGAATATATGGAAAAAAATTGTATGACATTGACTATAGATCACTAATATGTGTACATATATTTATAAAATGTATTTTAAGCATTTTTTTAAAATACATTTAAATTGATTGTATCTGTATACTACTCTATAAGCTACGTTTGTCTCCATCTCCCTCTCTTTTTTTATATGGTCACATGCTTGGGAGGAAACTACAAAAGTTCTGAATTAGAAGAAAACCTGACATCTTAAAATCTATAAGAGGATATCCAAGACATGCACTGTTTAGTTTAATTCCATTCTATTGTGATACAATGAAGCGCAGTTATACGTTTGTGTTTTTTTTATATATGATTTTGAATACAGGGAGTGCAGAATTATTAGGCAAGTTGTATTTTTGAGGATTAATTTTATTATTGAACAACAACCATGTTCTCAATGAACCCAAAAAACTCATTAATATCAAAGCTGAATATTTTTGGAAGTAGTTTTTAGTTTGTTTTTAGTTATAGCTATGTTAGGGGGATATCTGTGTGTGCAGGTGACTATTACTGTGCATAATTATTAGGCAACTTAACAAAAAACAAATATATACCCATTTCAATTATTTATTATTACCAGTGAAACCAATATAACATCTCAACATTCACAAATATACATTTCTGACATTCAAAAACAAAACAAAAACAAATCAGTGACCAATATAGCCACCTTTCTTTGCAAGGACACTCAAAAGCCTGCCATCCATGGATTCTGTCAGTGTTTTGATCTGTTCACCATCAACATTGCGTGCAGCAGCAACCACAGCCTCCCAGACACTGTTCAGAGAGGTGTACTGTTTTCCCTCCTTGTAAATCTCACATTTGATGATGGACCACAGGTTCTCAATGGGGTTCAGATCAGGTGAACAAGGAGGCCATGTCATTAGATTTTCTTCTTTTATACCCTTTCTTGCCAGCCACGCTGTGGAGTACTTGGACGCATGTGATGGAGCATTGTCCTGCATGAAAATCATGTTTTTCTTGAAGGATGCAGACTTCTTCCTGTACCACTGCTTGAAGAAGGTGTCTTCCAGGAACTGGCAGTAGGACTGGGAGTTGAGCTTGACTCCATCCTCAACCCGAAAAGGCCCCACAAGCTCATCTTTGATGATACCAGCCCAAACCAGTACTCCACCTCCACCTTGCTGGCGTCTGAGTCGGACTGGAGCTCTCTGCCCTTTACCAATCCAGCCACGGGCCCATCCATCTGGCCCATCAAGACTCACTCTCATTGCATCAGTCCATAAAACCTTAGAAAAATCAGTCTTGAGATATTTCTTGGCCCAGTCTTGACGTTTCAGCTTGTGTGTCTTGTTCAGTGGTGGTCGTCTTTCAGCCTTTCTTACCTTGGCCATGTCTCTGAGTATTGCACACCTTGTGCTTTTGGGCACTCCAGTGATGTTGCAGCTCTGAAATATGGCCAAACTGGTGGCAAGTGGCATCGTGGCAGCTGCACGCTTGACTTTTCTCAGTTCATGGGCAGTTATTTTGCGCCTTGGTTTTTCCACACGCTTCTTGCGACCCTGTTGACTATTTTGAATGAAACGCTTGATTGTTCGATGATCACGCTTCAGAAGCTTTGCAATTTTAAGAGTGCTGCATCCCTCTGCAAGATATCTCACTATTTTTGACTTTTCTGAGCCTGTCAAGTCCTTCTTTTGACCCATTTTGCCAAAGGAAAGGAAGTTGCCTAATAATTATGCACACCTGATATAGGGTGTTGATGTCATTAGACCACACCCCTTCTCATTACAGAGATGCACATCACCTAATATGCTTAATTGGTAGTAGGCTTTCGAGCCTATACAGCTTGGAGTAAGACAAAATGCATAAAGAGGATGATGTGGTCAAAATACTCATTTGCCTAATAATTCTGCACTCCCTGTAGGTAAGAGGTAGGTTGTGTTCCTAACAATTTACTGCTGCCCCTAAAATACATTGGTTTTTCTTTTTGTTTTTTTTTCTGTTCTGTGTGCTCCACTTGTATCTATAAAATAATTTATTTACAAATAGTTTATGTTTTAGTTTAGATGATAGAACGCATACTTGTGTACAGACAGTTTCACTCAGAATATATGATACACCAGTAAGTGCATTAAAGAAATATTCACAATTCTTCCACTCCTATTGGTGTGGAGAAAAATAAGTGTTCATGTCTTGTCTTGTTTATGACAATGACTGCTATGTGGACCTCAGTATTTTTAACACAAGAATACCATTTTCTCAGTAGACTGAAATGAACCTGATGTCCTGATATGGATGGCAGTCAACATCTTGGTCATTCCTGGGTTGCAATATTCAATAATGTAATAGGGCCAATAACATCTATATCTAATTAGAGAGCTTTTATCACACAATCAAGAGTTAACATGTATCAGTCTCCCTTCTTCAGGCGTACCTGATCCTCTGCATCCTTGGTCGATGTTCTTGTCTCATCATTCTACTTTGCATCAGTGGCGTGATAGGACGGCCGTGGATCTAATATAGGCTTGCCTATATTTACCGGGCATCTTTACTGGGCTCGACTGCTAGTGCATATGGTGTGGTCTTCTTATAACTTACATTTAGCAGTATAGCTGTTAGATAAATAAAATAACTTATGATGAACCCAACACCAGCAGACATTTAGATTCTGCAAGCATTTTATGTGGTGTGAAAAGATATTTTGTAGTTAGAACATTCTGAGTTTCTTTATAGGCTTCTGACGATTCTACAAACTGGATTTATTCCATTCCAACCAAACATATTATATACATTATATATTCATATCTCAAAAGCCTGTTGGCATAGAATTCTGAGGTGCCCCTATCACTGCCCAATAAAACAGTTCTGTGGGGCTTGAGCAATGATTTCACCTAATTACTAGAATACTTTGTATGGATATTAGAATGGTAACAAGGGAAGAGTGGTCCCCAGCTTGAGATTCAGATCTGTTCCATTATGTATGTTGTCTGACCATTTCCACTGACAACAGTGACCACCACCTCCACAAGTCTTCAGGGTAAGATTTTGCCTTCTAATCACTGGACAGGCAGATATCACTTCCTCTGCTCACTCCATGTTACAAGCAGAAATCCATGCAGATATATACAAATATATATAAACATGCAGATTTCCTAGCTTAAACATTCAGATACTGCACCCAATGTTCGCACAACAAAGGAAATAGAGAAGGACATCAAAGATAGTTATACTGTCAGTGTTCTGTTACAGATATGAGCTGATAAAAAGACTGAACTTCTATGTATTGAGATTGCCCTGGGAACTGAATTTCCTCTCACTAGTTATGTAAATGTTACTTTAAATTACACAGTAATTTTTCATTTTTAGTTTACTATTTGTATTTATTTTCCTGTTTTATTGGAACATTTTCTGTGGTCTTACTACTGAACTATAAATACAACAATGAGTGATTAACATGTTAGATGAAAATTCAAAAATGGCATTAAACGTGTTTTTTTTTTTAAAAAGGAAGTGACCGATTAGTAACATTTGAGGGACTATGTTTTAAATAATGAATTGTGCGGATTGATGTTTGCTTTCTCTGTAAGGGCTGACATTGCATTGTCTTATTTACATGCATCCCCCTTCAGATTCTGTTTACGTTCCTCTACACATAACCACTTTACAGGTTTGCACCCACTATGGACACAAGACAATAAACCATTTGACTCTTAAAGTTTAAAATAGCAAACAGCATTAACCCCTTAACTACCAAGAACTTTGTGTTTGCAAAAATATTAGCACAACACTTATTTGAAACAAGGAATGTATCTCTAGCTAGTCATATATATATATATATATTAAAGCAGGAATGTTGTGCATAGATTGCTCCTCAGAAAAATAATACAGTTCTGTCAATTTGCACATTTTATACTTTTTATTTATCCATTCATCCTTTAAAGAAATATTGGGAGAATAAAAAAAGCTTTAGACAAGGATCTCTTCAAGGTCTGGACTATTAATATAAAAGCAAAAAACTATTAGTTGACAGCTAGCAAACAAAACAGACAGAAATAGTGTTGGGTCTCTTTCAAGCTGAGTTTACTTCTGTGACTAGTTCTGTAAAACTGCAATACAACCAGATAAACTAAAATTACATTATATATTTGCATATGACAGTTTGAAAATAAGTATGATATTAAATAGACTTACAGGCATATGTGTATCTATAGGTAAAATCGAAGAGCATCACTTGTCTGATTCTGAAACTACAATGGCTTTTGTAACAGACGTTAAACTTCATGCGTTCGATAACAAACTGTGAACTTTATTAACAAAGACAGGGCACTTCCTGTCAAGAACTGAACGGTCATTACACTTATTATTATTATTAATAATATAGCACTACTATATAATCTATGAGTTACTATTCAACTAGGTGACTGTGGCTGGTCTTGAAACTAGTTTTGATTTGACTATAATAAAGCTTACATGACATTGACTATGGCTATCTATAACTCTAAGATATGCTACAGCTGCAATGACTAAAGTAGAAGCATAAAAAAACAATAACAAAAACACGCACTTCCTTTCGCACTGAGGATGATAGTGACATTGGTACATAGGATTTAGGAATACTGAGATCTTCTAGATCAGGGGTTCTCAACCTTGCCCTCAAGGACCCCCTACCAGTCCAGGGTTTAGGGATTACCTGGGTGTGTCTAAGGCAGGGGTTCTCAACCCAGTCCTCAGGACCCCCTACCTGTCCAGGATTTGGGGATTACCTGGGTGTGTCTCAGGTGTTTAGAAAAAGGGGAAAAAAACACCTTAGACTCTAAGGTGTTTTTTTTTCTTTTTCTAAACACCTTAGACACACCCAGGTAATTCCTAAGCCCTGGACTGGTAGGGGGTCCTGAGGACTGGGTTGAGAACCCCTGTTCTAGATGAATCAGGTCTTCAGTCCATGATACCGGCTGAACCTTTCTAGGTGGTGGGAGTAGTGACTCCCATTCATATTGATCCATTGAGAGCACTCTAACTTAAGCTTTACATTGTATAGTGATTGGGGCTGCAAACATGAGTGGGTCATAAAGACTGTTCACTATGGCCAAAATACTTCTTTGCGTGAATGGCTTTACTTCTCTGGATACTTCAAAAGTAAAGCTGTAAGTCTGTAGGTTCCAACTCACTCCTAAAATCCATTGTAGTGGCAGAGGGTTGAGACCTAATGCAAGGTCTTTTAGATCTTTAGCTCTCTCATCTGGAGGAAATGCTTCAATTACTGAGCTTTTATTGGAAGCTACACTGTGTAGTTTGAGATTTGATTCTGCAAGCATCTCTCTAGTCCTCTGCATGAGACTAATTGCTTCAACTTCAGTAGGCACAAAAATGAGACCATCATTTACATAGAAATTTCTTAAGATAAACTGCTCCGGTATCAGTGCGGTGCGCGAGGGAGCTGAAGAGGAAGCACACAGGGGAGAGTGCTCCCTCGCACGCCGGCCACCCACCCAGCCAGCCAGCCCGCCGGGGTCAGCAGGGCCAGCCTGGGGGGGGCCCTGAGGTGGCCGACTCCTGGGCCCCCCAGGAGAAGAGGCTGGCCCAGTGGGTACATACCGGGTCGCAGGGGCGGCCGGGCCCCCTGGTGGGCCGGGCCCGGTGCGACCCCTGCGACCCTGGTATGTACGCCACTGTCTACAAACTGGTAAACATTCCTGGAGAAAAAATTTCATCAAGTAAGGATTTATGGACTAAAACTATTTTACAAAGCAAATGAAAGTAAAACATTTGTTGAAGTGATGTTGTTAATTGGAAACACCTGTTGAAAGAGGCTAAAACCAAAAAAATACAACCATTAATTTTTGGTGTAAATAATATAAATCCCAAGACCTGTGAACCTCATGTTGCCAATCAAGCTGCCTAACAGCATAGCTGTACAAATAAATTGTTACTAAATTAAATTAACCCCATAGCTTCCAAAGTAGTGTTTTTACTTTATTTTGTTTTGCAGTTAAATATATCCCATAAAGTATCACTTACCGAGATTAAAACTTCAGGAATGAATACCGGCTTGTAGAGGGACACCACGGCCAGTGCAAGATGCGTTTTGTCTCCTCCCACACATATTCATTCATACACATTCTTACACATGCTGTACATACATATACTACTCGCACACAAACGCACCAATGATATTTATTTATAATGTTTTCAAAAACTCCCTTTGGTGAGGGAGCTTTGCAGCCAGATAAAATATAGATCACCGTCCCTTGCCGTCAGTCCTCATTGCCACTTGCACAGAGTAGACACCAACTGTCAGGGTAGGTGCGCAGGTCAGTTCAGCTTCCTTAGGATTGTGCCAACCCTGGTGAACACATTTCTCTGACAGAAATTCATCCCACCCATTTAATGTCTGCAAATGCCATGAAAAAGAACTCTTTCCAAACAGTAAAAGAAACTTCAAAGATCATACCATTCCTTCAGACATAGGCGGGGAAGATGTGAATGAGTGCTCTTATTTCTCTCTTATGCCTCTTGGCATTACAGAGATTTTTTTTATTTAATTCCTTTATTTTCGAAATATACACTGCTCAAAAAAATAAAGGGAACACAAAAATAACACATCCTAGATCTGAATGAATTAAATATTCTTCTGAAATAATTTGTTCTTTACATAGTTGAATGTGCTGACAACAAAATTACACAAAAATTAAAAAATGGAAGTCAAATTTTTCAACCCATGGAGGTCTTGATTTGGAGTCACACTCAAAATTAAAGTGGAAAAACATACTACAGGCTGATCCAACTTTGATGTAATGTCCTTAAAACAAGTCAAAATAAGGCTCAGTAGTGTGTGTGGCATCCACGTGCCTTTATGACCTCCCTACAACACCTGTGCATGCTCCTGATGAGGTGGCGGATGGTCTCCTGAGGGATCTCCTCCCAGACCTGGACTAAAGTATCTGCCAACTCCTGGACAGTCTGTGGTGCAACGTGACGTTGGTGGATGGAGCAAGACATGATGTCCCAGATGTGCTCAATTGGATTCAGGTCTGGGGAACGGGCGGGCCAGTCCATAGCATCAATGCCTTCGTCTTGCAGGAACTGCTGACACACTCCAGCCCCATGAGGTCTAGCATTGTCTTGCATTAGGAGGAACCCAGGGCCAACCAAAACCAGCATATGGTCTCACAAGGGGTCTGAGGATCTCATCTCAGTACCTAATGGCAGTCAGGCTACCTCTGGCGAGCACATGGAGGGCTGTGCGCCCCCCAAAGAAATGCCACCCCACCCGATTACTGACCCACTGCCAAACCGGTCATGCTGGAGAATGTTGCAGGCAGCAGAACGTTCTCCACGGCATCTCCAGACACAGTCACGTCTTTCACATGTGCTCAGTGTGAACCTGCTTTCATCTGTGAAGAGCACAGGGCGCCAGTGGCGAATTTGCCAATCTTGGTGTTCTCTGGCAAATGCCAAACATCCTGCACTGGGTTGCACTGTAAGCACAACCCCCACCTGTGGACGTCGGCCCTCATGGAGTCTGTTTCTGACCGTTTGAGCAGACGCATGCACATTTGTGGCCTGCTGGAGGTCATTTTGCAGGGCTCTGGGAGTGTTCCTCCTGTTCCTCCTTGCACAAAGGCAGAGGTAGCGGTCCTGCTGCTGGGTTGTTGCCCTCCTACGGCCTCCTCCATGTCTCCTGATGTACTGTTCTGTCTCCTAGTAGCGCCTCCATGCTCTGGACACTACGCTGACAGACACAGCAAACCTTCTTGCCACAGCTCACATTGATGTGCCAACCTGGATGAGCTGCACTACCTGAGCCACTTGTGTGGGTTGTTCGTCTCATGCTACCACTAGAGTGAAAGCACCGCCAGCATTCAAAAGTGACCAAAACATCAGCCAGGAAGCATAGGAACTGAGAAGTGGTCTATGGTCACCACCTGCAGAACCACTCCTTTATTGGGGGTGTCTTCCTAATTGCCTATAATTTCCACCTGTTGTCTATCCCATTTGCACAACAGCATGTGAAATTGATTGTCACTCAGTGTTGCTTCCTAAGTGGACAGTTTGATTTTACAGAAGTGTGATTAACTTGGAGTTACATTGTGTTGTTTAAGTGTTTATTTTTTTTGAGCAGTGTATATACACACACATTTAACTGCACATACTGTAGGTGGCCATTTTGTTTAAATGCAGACTTTTTCACATTTTGTTGCTATTTTAGTAAGCTGTACAGCTAGTAATGCAATCAGAGTTCTTACAAATACATACAGAGTCTTTGACCATTTTTACTTATCTAATTGTTGAGACAGCTACGATATGTGAAAAAAAAAATCTATTTTTACTTTTATATAGACTTGTTGTGATATGTTCCAAGATAAACGATACTGTATACAGTCTAAAAGATTTCATTTTCCCAATACTTCTATAAAAGATAAATATATAATTAAAACGTAATATTGTGTAAATTTGCAGAATTAAAATTTTTATGTTTTAACAGCCATTTACACACAATATTGTTGTTTTGTCATACCTTTACGTGCTTACTATGCACCTCGTGTTTCAAATAAAATGCTAATTTTTTTTCAAGCAAAAAATGCTTGGTAGTGAAGGAGTTAAAGGGTTACTCCAAACATCATTACCACTGCAGCTTTCTGTAGTGGTTATGATGCAAGTAATACCCTGGGCTGGATCACCAGTAATGGGGCAAACCATTTTGGAATAGTATGCTCTCTTACTGGCGTCCCTGATGGGTTCTGAGACTCCTTGTGGGTCTGGTTTTGTGCTTCCGGCTTTTCCAGAGCTGCGGAAGCAGGAAGTCAATCCAGTCACCATTCACTGGATGCAAGCATCAGCTGACTGCTTTCAGCCAATGCGCATGGAAATTTGCACAGAATCGACATTAGCAAGCAAGGAACTCTCTCGGCTGGCTGGCGACACCCCATGACTCTGCGGGAGGTGGAGTTACAGCTTCAGCAGTCAACAGGTTAAACACTGTGTGTGCAGTGTTACATAGTGAAACTCTGCTCATAAAAATTTCACCCACCATCAGGGCCGGCGCTTCCTATAAGGCGAACTAGGCAGCCGCCTAGGGCGCCATATAGGAGGGGGCGCCCTGCGCCCCCATCGCCGGCCCTTTAAATTCTGCAGCCGCCTGAGCGCTCTATAGAGAGCACCCAGGCGGCTGCCACAGTGCCTCACCTCCCCTGCCCTGCTGTAGCGTGGCCGAGCTCC